>JACBKR010003032.1:0-31442 GCA_014218235.1 Colocasia esculenta
AATTAATATTATTAGGGATAGTTGCTCAAAATGTTTAAAACCATAGTTATGTAATGTAATGATTGAAGATAGAAAAACCTAGAATAATACTAAGAGAACTGAAGAGACATACATAGTGCCACAAAGACTTTCTAATCTCTAGCATTCAAAGTCGCCAAACTTAGAACGGTATTGCTCAACTGCTCATTGAAGAAGTCTTTACCTGGAGTAAAGAAGCTCGTGCTGCTCAACTACTCATCATTCAAGGAACCATCTTGGTTGAGCATTTAAGGCCCTACCATTCTACTACATGCTATTTCTTTATAGGGTTCTTTACTGCGCTTTAACTTTGTGCCATTCTTGTCTATCTGTAGACACTTTCTCAGGCGCTGCTCACTCGTGTAAAGAGTATTTTTTCACCTTTGGTAGAAGAAAAAGGCCTAGAGTTCAAGTGTGTTGTTCCACCTAGGGTAAGGTGAAGACCTGTGAGATCAGGTGTGGTGACCAGTCAGAGGTCAGTTTCTGGTGTGCTTGTTCCTCCATTGACAGAGAAGACCTGAGGTGTTCAGGTGTGAGTGTGGACCTACTGGAGGTCAGTATCTAGGGTGTATTTGCTTGGTTTGGTTCAGCTGGTTAGTGAAAATCTCCAGGTGATTTCCCTTGAGGACTGGACGTAGGTGTTGAGTGGATCAACACCGAACCAAAATAAATCATGGTGTAGTGTGTGCTTGTATGTTGCTTGTCCCACCGTGGTGGCTTGCATTTTAATCACTACATCTAGTTCTTGCACTCTAACAAATCGTATTTGTGGAGTCTACTACTCACCTAGATAAAGCTTACAACTTGCTAAATCAACAAATATATTTAAATACCTCGATAAGACGTATTCACCCCTCTAGGTCTCTATAGCTTGGGCAACAGAGCCTCCATTATCTTTTTCTATCTCTTGATTTTTTTACCCCTCATACTTAGATTTCCCATTGGTCATGATTATTTCTTACTCTTCCTTTTTGGTTATTTACAAAAAAGGGAAGAAATACTCTGAAAAACATACCATCAGTATCACACACATGTTATCTATCACACATTGTTAAATGCATAGCTTATATGTCTTTTAGAAGGTTCAAATTTTCATATAGTTTTTTGAGTTTTGTCATCACCAAAAAGGCGGAGATTGTTGACTCTTTTATCTCCTTGGTATTGTATTTTGGTGATAACAAAAACTCTGATTATATTTATTAATAACCAATAACTTCACGATTGTACTCATGCATGCTCATACACATCATCAAAAGCATTCTTATAATATCATTTTCTGGAAAGTCTAATGACTTGTCGACAAACATAGACCATTTGTCGACAGATGTGTCATTGCTTTATGTGATTAACATTCAATTTTCATCAAGTCTGTGAACAATATAAATAGGTCTTTTCATCACTTCAAGGATCATCACTATAAGTATTCTAAAAGACCCAAGCTTTATCATTGTATGTATTTATCAAATGTCGACATTTTCTTTATATTGTCAACTTATTGCTTCACCTATTTGGTTGTGTGTCGACACATGCCTTTTTATTGTCAACACATGCATTTATTTAAACAAATGTTTTTTCAAGCCCATATCATTAGTGTTATGTTTGCCTTAAGTTAACTCTTACTGAGAAGTTAAAGTGTAACTTCGACTGCTGTATGTCTCACAACAGTCGAAGTCTCACTTTAACTCATGACCAGTCGAAGTTACATAATAGCTTTATCGATTACTGTTTATTTTCTACCGATTGGAGTTAAAATATTTTATCATTTGATGTTCAATGATATTGGTTGGAGAACAAGTCCATATTGATTGGAGAACAAGTTTCATATCGATTGTAATTATAACTGTCCATCGATTAGTAAAGAAAGTTTCTATCAATTATTGTATAAGAAACCTTCGATTAGTATTTATGTGAGCAATCGATTCCTGAAAAAAAAGCTTCTATCTATTGTTGTTTAAGTAAACAATCGAGTTCATTTGAATTTGAATTTTCTAAATTTCTAGTGCGAGCCATCAGAGCCATCCTCTTCTTTCATCTTGACATGTTTATAGCATTCTATGGTTTTGTTCTGCAATTTATCAAACTTGATGTTATCATCATTGTCATCAAACCTAACAATACGGGTCTATTAAGATACTGGAAAATTTAGCCATATTACTGAATTTGATTTTAAATGATTAAAACAAAAAACAATCACCAGATCTGCTCAAGACTGCTAAGTCTATAAATATCAAATGATGAATCAAATCAATAGAATATTGATCTGATCAATGAGCAATCAAGCACATAGAATGATTAAAAACATGAGAGGAAACAGGTCTGTAAAAACAAATCTGATGTACTGAGCACCTGCTCTGATACGAATTGTAGGATTGAATAAACGGTGATGGCAAAAATAGAAGGAGGATTGAATAGATTTGCAATAGAAACTTAAGCAATTTAAAATTACTTGAATTAAAATACTATTCAATCAAAACCCCACAGATCTGATGCACTTACATATGATTAAAATGTATGAGACGTTTTATCAAATAGTGTGTGAGCATTAAGCATGTGATCTGTCACGCCCCCTGAAATTGGCCCAAGAAACTTATGGGAATAATTGGGGCACGACACACAAATCAAACGGGTGCACAAGTTCTTTAGTCTAGTTTGAAAGGGAGAGGGAGTTGAAATTTCTGACAACATTCATTGACAGACAACCCATGGATGTCGACAGTCTAGAGCAAGGTGTCGACACAGCTCAAAGGGTGTCGACAGAATTGAGCAGGTGTCGACAGACTGCTACAAGAGTGTCGATAGACTAGAGTCTATGTGATAATCTAACAGAGGCATTACAGTAGTATAATTACAAGTAGATAGGGTCCTCATAGGGCCCATGACTTCACAACAAAAGGGTGGTTCCAAAACAAAAGGGGCCATCTATTAAGACATCTTTACAAAAGACTACACTGGGTTCTCTCTTCACTCTTGCCCCATCTCATCTGTCTCCACAAGCTCACCTTCACTACCTAAAAACATGAAAGAATTTAATGAGCTTATGTCTAGTAGGATTTATATGTCAAGGTGCAGGCAAATGTATAAATGATTAATGCCTTAACAACGAAATTTTCAAAGAGAATTAATAGCAACGAATTGAACAAAAAATTCTTGTCCCTGGATAGATCAAGAGGACAAGTCCATAGATGGTTAATAGGTCCAAGGTTGTAGAATCATAACTAGCAATGGGGAGGAATTTCAAAGGAGATGTTCATCATATGCTCAATTACATATTTTATCAAATTTGAAGGTTCTTTCAGGACATATATCTATAAATCAATTGAACAAGTAACAAGATTGGCCACTTTCAAGTGAACATATATGCAATAACAATTATATCATGACAAGGAGGCACTTACAAATCTTGCAAACATGTCAGTGTCATGCCAACATCACAAGTCCATACTCTCACGATTATCAAGTACGTTGGGGAGCTCCTCCCCAGGACCAGACATGGCCCTATATTTGCACAGGCATGAGTCAGTGGACCAAAGTCTCAAGTAGTGCTATATAACAAACATATTATGGCCATCATAGTCAAAAATTCAGTTGTATTCATAGGCTATCTAGGAGGCCAAAGATAATAAGGATTTTCAAAGAGTACAAATTCCTCCGGAGTTCAATGAACAACAATACAAGAGATCATGACAGTATCAGACATACAGATAGGGCAAGGGTCCCTATTCACTTTATTTGATTCCAAATTTCGGGTAGTAGATTTAAAGGTAGAATTCCAACTGAGTCTTAAAGGAATAAGGAATTAAGACACTTAGGAGCCACTAGAATGCTTCTTAATATTCATAGCTTTTACCTCTATGGTATATGCTTCAGATTTGGGGCTAAGCAGATGTGCGTCACTGTAGCACCTCAGAAATTTTTTTTAGTAAATTAAAATTTGGAAATAAAATGGAAAAGATAAATTCAATATTTTCGAAATAGTAAAACGAACGTGCCATTATTGTATGTATAAAAAGAAATTGGAAAATTTCATAAAAACCATGACCAACTCTAAATAATATCCCCTATTGACCCACGAAGAAATGTATGCAAAGGAGAACCTGATTGGTCTAGATTAAGGCATTTTGTGACTTATTATCGCAATGAAGAAATGAGTTGCAAAAACCCATTAAAACATTCTAATTTTAAAATAAATTATGGGTAGACTCCAAACGATATGTATTGATAATCCATCATGAGAATTTGGACTAATGGACCTCTCATAGCCCATGAATAAATTCAAGTAAGAAAAATACAATAAAATCCGTAACTATATTATTCCCTAATTAAAAGGGAAAATTCCCATAAGATAAATTCCATTAAGTGATGCGCTTTGCTAAATAGCTCATATAAAAGTTATTGGGCCAAAATAGGAGTTATGAAATTCGAAAAAAATTGAAAAATGCCCTAAATTGTCAGGAACAGAAGCCCTCTCATTGCTCTATTTTCATCGACCCCATCTTTTGATCTCTATTTTTGAAGTTCTGCTATCATCTTGACCCCGACCCATCATATTTAATTTAGATCTCCATGTACACTTGATCTTATGCAACGAAATTTTAACTGGAGATAGTGCTCGGTCAAGTATCATTTGCCCCCCCAACCCCTAATGTTCATTTAGTATACTACTCGAATTATTTTTTTCCCCTCACTTACACTATTCTGTGTTCTTCATGCATGAACTTGTTTAAAACTGTCAAGACCATGATTACTTTCAAATCCTAATTACTGTGTATACTCTCGCATGTCTAGATTAGTTTGAAAGTGGTTTCGCAATTTTTAATTGACTGTATGCCGAGATATCAAATGTGAACGACCCTATTTCAAAACAGGGAAAGCCTAGACCGCAATCCAAGGCAAACCCTTTCCCGCTCGGTCTCAGGCGCAGAACCTAGAACACGATGGTCTGATAGGCCGCATTCTCAGGGGCTGATCATGACTAGAACCCTGTCGCGTTTGAATGCGATAGGACCTGGCGTCGCGTTCTGGCCGCCTGCTCGACCCGTCGTGACCCTTGAAGCATCCTGTCCCGTTCTGGAGGTACCCTGTCGTGATCCTTACAAGGGTACGTCGCCTTCTAGATTTTTGCACATAAACCCTATATTTTTGCTAATCATGACTTTCTATAGTACCACCTACCCTGTTAATTGTTTTGAACACAGTAAACGATGCTGTTAAACTTGGACATGTAATTGGTTAATTAAAGACATTCACATGATCTTTTCATATCCATGATTCTCTTTATCACATGCACATACTTGTAACCATCTAATATGACTTGACTTAACATGAATATCTCATAATATATCTGGTAAACTACTTCAATAATGTATATTACATTGCCCTAATTTTTAATGGACTTGTCTGTTGCCCAGATAGCAAGCCCATGGGGGGGGTTGAATGGATTGTTTAAATTTCTTCTAATAATTCCTATAAATAAACACACTTGACAGACAATACTAAGATTGATAGTTAGAGTTACTGTTAATCAAAACGAAGAGAAACAAACACACAGACACCAGAAAATTTTATCATGGTTCGGATAGGACAAGGAGTCCTACGTCTAGTCCCCAAGCAACCACTTGGGATTCCACTAGACAAGGTATAGTCCCTCTTAAGGACACTTACACATCCAGCAATAGCTAGCCTTCTCTTCTCTTCCAGAAGAGGGATCACTCCACCTGATGCAACAGTCTTCTCTTCACACCCGAAGAGGAATACTCACATAAATTTAGTTGAAAGAGAAAAGTCCCAAGACCAAGCTTATAGACAATGCTTGATCTGAGGCGAAGTCTGAGAGATACAAGATTATCATAGATGGACTCTCTCAGATCTACGCAAGCTCTCAAAGGCAATGCAATATTCTCACAGAGAGCTAAGAGCTACAGAAAAATTCGAATGGACGAGCTGGCTCTTGTTGTTCCTCAGGTGACTAAGATATTCAAGCTTCTCAAGGGTTGTAAAAAGTTTTTTTTTTGTGTGCTTGGAGTCACCAGTCTTCTTTTATCTTATTTGAAATTATTTGACCATTGAAGTATCCGTTGAAATATCCGTTGTCTCACACCATCATGCACGTTGAAGAGTCTAGTTCGAGGAAAGAGCAAGTGAGCCTGCAGACATTAATACTCGAATAGACACATATACTCAAGGAATTGTCTGAATCTTCTATCCTCTTGTCAGATTGACAGGTCCATCTTTGAGACGCGTGTTTCCACCGAAAACCCTACACACAATAAATGCTGACACCTAGACAACTTATCTTTGTCTAAACTTTCAGCCAACATTAGTAGCTATGTTGTATGAAGATACACTAGAAGGGAAATGCCATTCTGTCATTGACTTTGTGTGTAATAGGCAAGACAGGTAAAAGATATATCGTGCAGAGTTTTGTACTGTCAGAATAAATGTTAGACACTATGGGATACAACATGCTTTCATGGGAAAACTTGAAATCCATAATGATTTGAATTATATTTAAAATTCATGTGAATTGAACTAAAGATGGTTGAAAATGATTTGAACAAGAAGTTTGACAGCTGTATTAAATGTAATCATTAATAGAGAGATGATGTGTTTAGACAGGCCGTAACCAGAGAGAGAGAGTCGATGTTGATATAAATCAATGATATAATGATAAGTCAAGGGAGAATGCAATCCATGTTGAAATCAAGTTGATGTGAACATAATCCATGTACTAATGAAATCGATGTTTTGTACAAAGTCGTTGTTTACTGAAGTCGATGTAGACATGAACTTGTTGTTCCACAGAAATCGATGTATCAACCGAATCGTTGTAGCAACAACCAAATCATTGTTAAGTGAAACAGAATCGTTGAAGCGACTAAATCGTTGTAGCGACCAAGTCGTTGTTTATGTGAAACAGAATCGTTAAAGAGACCAAATCATTGTAGCAACCAAATCGTTGTTTAAGCGAAACGAAATCGTTGTAGCGACCAAGTCGTTGTTTTTATGAAGTCGTTGTTTAAGTGACTTATGTAATCGTTATAGCGATCAAATCGTTGTTTCTATGAAGTCGTCGTTTAAGTGACTTATGAAATCATTGTAGCGATCAAATCGTTGTTTCTATGAAGTCGTTGTTTAAGTAAGACAGAATCGTTGTTTCTATGAAGTCGTTTAAGTGACTTATGAAATCGATGTTTTTCTAAAGAAATCATTGTAGTGATCAAATCGTTGTTTCTATGAAGTTGTTGTTTAAGTGACTTGTGAAATCGATGTTCTTCTAAAGAAATCGTTGTTCTATCAATAAGTCGATGTGTAATAGATAAAACATATGCATTGAACTTTAAATAGCAGTGTGTTTACAACTTACAGATTTTGCTTGAATTATTGTCTGTCGATAAACTTCAGAAAATGTTGTTAGAAAACACTTTTCAAGGTTTTGTTATCACCAAAAATACATATATAATTAATATAATTATATGGAGATGGACTGATCATCATTGTCTTTGTTTCTAGTGATGTTTTAAATACCGTTACCGATGCTCCACTGTTCTAGAATTCCTCTGGGACGTCAAGCACTTGTTTCTATATACACTTTCTCTTGACTTGGACAAACTCTCCGTCGGACATTCCTTCTGTAGGACTAGTTAATCCTTGTTCAAGGCCTTCATAGGACTCCCCTATCTATGGATTCCCACATGGCTGACGAGCTGGTTATACCCTAATACCTATGATACCCTCTAGGGATCAGTAAGATCCAAAGGCCTTAGAATGCTCTCTCACTTATCATGAGATCACATCGGACCTCTGACTATATGCGTAGCATAGCCAATGGTTGGTTAGTGAATTCTACCTGACTGCTAGCACCCAATCTTGTGTGTTGTGGCAACCATTACTATCGCCTATTTATCGTTGTTTCATGCGCATTGACCTATAGTTCTCATCGCTACTCTATTTCGCTCATCTATTCACGTTCTCTACACTCTCATCTATTCATCTAGTACTCTCATCTATTCTTGTACTCTTTTTGGCCATCTATTGATTGTCTAAGATAATACAAAAAACTAATGCTAGGCAATATAGGGCCTGATCTCGTCCTGGGAGGTGTGCCCGAAAAGTGCCATTTGCCCATGGGTTTCAATGGTCAGGATGTCTGCATTACATCCAAGTGCCATACTATCAAGATTAATGTAAGACATCAAACCAAAGTGCTATATTCTCTCATTGTCTATTAACAAAACAAAGTGCTATACTCTCTCTCTCGCTATCTACGGATAACCAAAGTGCAATATTATCTCGATTAACGAAAGTTATCCAAGTGCTATACTATTTCGTTGATGAAATCATCAAAGTGCAATTTACTCTCTATATGGCCAACTACTCTCTCTCTCCTTACTATACATGTTACTTGCTATTGCTTGACAATGACGACTCTCGCTATCGTGAGTTATCGCTTTCTATCGTGACTTGATCATATCATTCTTGGCCATGCTTGATTCACGTGCTATTTGAAACATTACTTTGCTACTACTTTCTCGACTTTACATGACTCTCTCTATCATTAGTTACTCTGTCCTTTAAAGCATTAATTATTAAAGCGTGCTAGACTCATGAGATTTAAGTCATACTGAGAGTTATCGCTCACCCTTCGTTATTTGTTATTGTGTATCAGATAAGTCGGATGATGACGTTACACACACCGATGGGACAGGATCGAGTGTTGAGCGACCTGGAGTCAAATGCAGAAGTTATCCTAGTACAATGGAGTCTAGCAATTATTGTATTAGATTTCTTTTCCAATGTAATGATGTCTTTAAGCCCTATGTATTGGCTCTAGATTAGCGGATGTAATCGTCTTAGTAAAATTTTAATGAAATGAAGAGTTTATTTCAATTTTTGTTCATTTGATGCTCTGATTCACTCGACTGTGGTGAAATTTACACTACTATGCACTTTGCTCACGTCTCCCCGATTTATTCCGCTGCTAATTTGGAGGGGCGTGACAGTAGTATCAGAGCCTAGGATGTCTTAATCGGATATCTTCGGTTTAGGATGTTCTAGGATGTCCTCATTGGATCTCTTAGGTCTAGGTGTTCTAGGACAAACTGCCATGACACGAGTCTAAATTATCCTGATACCTAAGTGAGAATTGGGTAGAATCATGGTTAAGATCTAATTATAATATATACTTACACCTATTAGTTTAATGCTACTTCGTACCCTAATGTCAACCTCATTCTTTAAGGGACTCTTAATGGACTCCAACCATACACCACTGCAAGCCGACATGAGACTAACTCAAAAGCTAGTTCTAGCATGTCAGCAAGTTGCTCAACTGCTAAAAGAGCCCTGGAAGCGACCAGAAGATTAAAAGGTGACCAACAAGAATGGAAGAGAAGATATACCATGGCAAGAAGGCAAACCAACAAATGAAACACAACAATGAGATTTTTAGGATCATCTGTCTTCATTGTTACAAACCAGGTCATGTGGCCAAGTAGTGTTGGCGAAAATTAGTGCATGCCTACGTTGGGGTGACTCGAGGCACCAGCTGCAAGACTGTCCTCTCTTAGACGAATCAACTACTAGTATAAAGGATCTCAACTCTATGACAAAAGAGAAGTGCCAAGCAGTGGTAAGGGTAAAATTAAGAATTAGAAGAATGACATATTTTTAGCTCTTAATCCCAAGGTCGATGCAAGAATTGCAATAAGGTGAGCAACATGTCGGAAGATTGCTGGAAAATTCAAGGGAAATGCTATCAATGTGGCAGCCCAACCATAAGATGGGAAAGGCCCGAAAAAGGACAACATCATGGAGAATCAAAACACCAGGATCACTTGAAGCTTCAGCACAACCTAGTCCAAATGACGAAGTAGGAACCATGAAAGTACCTCTAAACTCGTTCTGATTAATACTTTTAGTATAGAGTGATGATTCATATTTAACCAAAGGAGTCATGGAATTTGGTGCACATAATTCTTTTTAAGAGGGGAGGATGTAGCCGTGGAAAAAAATAGTAAATTAAAATTTTGAAATAAAATGGAAATATAAATCCAATATTTTCGAATAGTAAACGAACGTGCCATTATTGTATGTATAAAAACAATCAAAATTTCATAAAATCATGATCCACTCTAAATAAATCCCCTATTGACCCACCAAGAAATGCATGCAAAGGAGAACCCGATTGGTCTAGATTACGGTGTTTTCTAACTTATTTCGTAATTAAGAAATGAGTTGCAAAAACCATTAAAACATTCTAATATTAAAATAAAATTATGGGTAGGCTCCAACGATATGTATTGATAATCCATCTTGAGAATTTGGACCAATGACCTCTCATAGCCCATGAATAATTCAAGTAAGAAAAATACAATAAAATTTGTAACTCTATTATTTCCTAATTAAAAGGGAAAATTCCCATAGATAAATTCCATTAACTGATGGGCTTTGCTAAATCTAATAAAATGTTATTGGGCGAAAATAGGAGTATGAAATTTGAAAAAAAAAACCCTAAATTCATATCTTTAATGTTTCCTAAAATGAAAAGAGTCCTTAAATCATTAAATAGTGAATATGGTTGGAATTGAACTCCTAACCCTACCCAATTGGCTAAGTATGAAATTGCAACCCACCTAACCCAATTAGGATGTGGAAAGCTTGGAGGGTTGGAAGAAATGGGAACTCAGAATTAAATAGGAATTTGAGTTATAGTAGGAATTGGAACCTCTAGGGGCATAAATACACCCCAAACCCTTCATGGCCGGCCGTAATGCATTGCTGGGACATGCTGGACTTGGAGGAGAGGCCAAAGGAAGGAAGAATTCATGGGGAGAAGGCTTGCTCAAGATCTACCCCTTGTTCTTCGAGTTCAAAGCCCTAGGAGACAATTGACTCAAAGGTAGGCATTCTCACAAGTTAAGTTTGTCTGTAGGATGTTCCCAACATCAGAACAAAAGCCCTCTCGTTGCTCTATTTTTCATCGACCCCATCTTTTGATCTCTATTTTTGATGTTCCACTATCATCTTGACCCCGACCCATCATTTTAATTTAGATCTCCATGTGCACTTGATCACATGCCACGAAATTTTAACTGGAGATATTGCTCGTTGTCAGGCATCATTTGCCTCCAAAACCCCCAATTTTCATTTAGTATACTACTCGAATTATTCTTTCCCCTCACTGTACACTGCTCTATGTTCTTCATGCATGAACTTATTTAAAACCTATCAAGACCATGATTACTTTTAAATTCCTAATTACTGTGTATACTCTCGCATGTCTAGATTAGTTTGCAAGTGTTTTCACGGTTTTTAATGGACTCTACACCAAGATATCAATTTTTGAACGACCCTATATCAAAACAGGGAAGTCGAGACCACAATCCAAGGCAAACCCCCCTCCCGCTCAGACTCAAGTGCAGAACTTGAGAACGCGACAACCTGATAGTCGCGTTCTCCGGGGCTGATCGTGACCAAAACCCTGTTGTGTTCTGAACGCGATAGGACCTGGCGTCGCGTTCTGGCCGCCTGTCCTGACCGACCCGTCACGACCCTTGAAGGACCCTGTTGCATTCTAGAGGTACCTTGTCGCGATCCTTATAAGGGTACGTCGCCTTCTGGATTTTTGCACATAAACCCTATATTTTTGCTAATCATGACTTTCTACAGTAACCACCTACCCTGTTAACTGTCTTAAAGATAGTAAACGATGTAGTTAAACTTGGACATGTAATTGGTTATTAAAAGACACACACATGATCTTTTCATATCCATGATTCTCTTTATCACATGCACATACTTGTAACCATCCATATAACTTGACTTGACATGAAATATCTCATAATATATCTGGTAAATTACTTCAATATTGTATATTACATGCCCTAATTTTTAATGGACTTGTCTTTGTTTCTCGTGATGTTTTAAAAACCATTATTGATGCTCCACTGTTCTAGAATTCCTCTGCGATGTCGAGCACTTTTCTATATGCACTTTCTCTTGACTTGGACAAAATCTCCGTCGGATATTCCTTCTGTCAGACTAGTGAATCCTTGTTCAAGGCCTCCATAAGTCCCCTCTGTCCATAGATTCCCACATGGCCGACGAGCTGGTTATACCATACACCTATGATACCCTCTAGGGATCAGTAAGATCCAAACGACCTTAGAATGCTCTCTCACTTATCATGAGATCACGCTGGACCTATGGACTATGTGCGTAGCATAGCCAATGGTTGGTTAGTGAATTCTACCTGACTGCCAGCACCCAATCGTGTGTGTTGTGCAACTGTTACTATTGCCTATTTATCATTGTTTCATGCACATTGACCTATAGTTCTCATCGCCACTCTATTTCGCTCATCTATTCATGTTCTCTACACTCTCGTCTATTCATCTAGTACTCTCATCTATTCTTGGTAATCTATTTTGCCATATATTGATTGTCTAAGATAATAAAAATAACCAATGCCAGGCATATAGGGCCCAATCTAGTCTTGGGAGGTGCGCCCAAAAGTGCCATTTGTCTGCGGGAGTTCATTGATCAGGATGTCGACATTACATCCAGTGCCATACTATCAAGATTAATGTAAGACAATCAAACCAAAGTGCTATATTCTGTCATTGTCTATTGACAAAACAAAGTGCTATACTCTCTCTCGGCTATCTACGGATACCAAAGTGCAATACTCTCTCGAGTAACAAAAGTTAATCCAAGTGTTATACTATTTCGATTGATGGAAATCAATCAAAGTGCAATTTACTCTCTATATGGCCAACTACTCTCTCTCTCCTTGCTATACATGTTACTTTCTATTGCTTGACAATGACGTTACTTGCTATCGTGAGTTATCGCTTTCTATCGTGACTTCATCATATTCATTGTGCTATGCTTGATTCACGTGCTATTTGAACTACATTACTTGTGCTACTACTTTCTGGACTTTATATGACTCTCTCTATCATTAGTTACTCTGTCCTTTAAAGCATTAATTATTTAAAGTGTGCTTGACTCATAAGATTTATGTTCCACTGAGCATTATCGCTCACCCTTTGTTATTCGTTATTGTGCCTCAGGTAAGTCGGATGATGATGTTACAGACCGATGGTACAGGATCGGAGTGTTGAGTGACCTGGAGTCAAATGCAGAAGTTATCCTAGTACAATGGAGTCGAGCAGTTATTGTATTAGATTTCTTTTCCAATGTAATGATGTCATTGAGCCCTATGTATTGTCTATAGATTAGCAGTTGTAATCGTCTTAGTAAAATTTTAATGAAATGAAGAGTTTATTTCAAATTTGTTCATTTGATGCTCTGATTCACTCGACTGTGGTGCAATTACACTACTATGCACTTTGCTCACATCTACCCGATTTATTCCGCTGCTAAATTGGCGGGGTGTGACAGTCACACTATGGAAGAATCTGTCGACATAGAAGGGAGGTGTCGACTTGCTATATAGTCCATCCAGATAAGTTGAAGTGCCAAAGGGGCAGTCGAAGTAGGCCTTAAGGGCCAGTCAAATTTAGCCTTAAGGGCCAGCCAAAGTGTGGCCAAGGGCCATTCGAAGTTTGCCAAATGCCAGTCGAAGTTTGGCCTAAACAAGTGGATCCGATTCCAGATAAACTAGTAGACAAATCCTCATCCAGGTTTCCAGCAAAGAAGTTGCTGGGACCTTCAATGGGGATAATCTCAGACCTCAGTTCAAACTAAACAATTGGGTGACATGTCTCAGGTAGTCAAGGAGATTTCTTAGAATAAGTGAGGATCCATGGAACATTTGATGTTGGGATCCTTTGGACAGTAGCCCCATCCAATACTCTAGGAGTAGGAAAAAAACTGAACCAAGGAGTGTGCAAGGAAACTCTTCATGGTATGAGGTCCATGATATTCTCATAACAACCCTTGACTAGGCAGAAATGGAAGAAGAACCAGGAGAACCTTCAAGATAAAATTCGACGATCCCTTTTTAAGCATAAAATATTAGGTTTGTGCCCGAGAACACCTACCATAATCACTTCTGAAACATCTACTTCTTCTTCAATCCAAATAGAAATGATGGATGAAGCTCTAAGGTTTCCAAGCTTCAATATCAGCCATTGTTGTTGAGGGCTTCTTCCACCAGCTCCAGCTTCCTGTCCCCATGACCAGTGGGGTTAAAGGGAGTGTGGGGGTTGGTTTTAATCATCAGACTAGGACGGATGGGTCCCCATGTTCATAGTATAGTACGTGGGATTTTGTCAAAGTCCCACCATACCATTGGACATTAGGCCTATGCCTCTAATAGTACGGAAGATTGCCTTCTATCCTGGGAAAAGGACAGTCATAGTGAGGACCACTTAAGGCCAAGGTCTGACTCGCATCAGACCAATCTCTTGAATTGGAGAAGAACTCCACATCGATTGGCATGGAAAAAGCCATCATTTGGCAATATCAGACAATCGATTGGTGAACAAAAGGCAATCGATTGGTTTTAAAGAGACAATCGATTGGTGACCAAAAGGCAATCGATTGGTGTTAGTGTTAATCGATTGATGTTATAGAGACAATAGATTGGTGACTAAAAGGCAATTGATTGGTGTTAAAGAGACAATCGATTGGTGTTAAAGTGACAATTGATTGTGTTGAAGGGGCAATCGATTGTGACCAAAAGGCAATGATTGGTGTTAGAGACAATCGATTCGTGACCAAAAGGCATCGATTATCGTTAAGAGACAATCGATTGGTGTTAAAGAGGCAATCGATTGGTGACCAAAAAGGTAATCGATTGGTGGAGAACTATCGATTGGTCATGAAAAAACCATCGATTGGTCACATATCTGAGGGGTGTTTCGATTGGTGATCAATTTAAATGATTGATTCTTTATTCCTTTATGTCTTTGTTTCAACTGGAGTTGAAGCCATTCTGATTACCCTTATATACAGGCTAAACACCCATTGGCATTTAGAGGCTTTTAATTTTGGGGACAGAAGTTCAAAACTTCTGATTGATGAGCTACACCTTTTAATTGTGGATCAAGTTTCAGAAATTATTGGTTGGGAGTCACTCTTTACCTAGTGGTCCAATAGTCTTCCCAACAACCTTGTGAGTGCTCTTGGGCAGTTAATGTGTTGAGAAGGGCTCAACAAGTGCACCATCACTCTTGATGATGTTTACTAAGGTTGATGGTATCAGATCTTGGGTCAAACCATTGTTTTTTTTGTTCATGTATACGTGTGTCTGTCGACAAACTCTAGATTGGCTGTCGATAGATGGGAGACTAGATAATGAAGCAAGCTTCTGGGAGAAGACTTGGCACAGTAGCTATTAGTAGATCCATTAGGACTTGTCGACAAATGAATCTATCTGCCAATAGACATAACAACACTTATCGACCGATCTAGTTATTTTTCAAGAACCAAGGTTTTTGTGATCATGTATTTGGCATGTAAATTGAACTCCTACCTTAGTCTTCACATAGTTTTATTTTGCCAAAAGTTTCTCCTACTATTTGAGCCTTTATAAAATTATGGTCTACCATCTATCACATTTGTCATAATTTACAAAAATTTGGGTTTCTACATGATCGAAATCCCTATACATGCATCTAGCGTAATGACACAAGACAACCAACAATGCACAAGGATTTCTAGTGGTTCAGAATACACACAAGTGCATCCTACATCCACCCCTCACACAGTGAGGCACACACTACTCAAGGATGATTACAACACACATACGAGCACAAACGCTCCAACACATGAGCACAAGGCTCAGACACACACACACGCTAGAAGAACTACTTTGTAGAGATCAACCCTCTAGCTAAGGCAAGATCTCACACACATGTACACAGTGACAAACCCTTGGTCTATACTACACACACACCACACACAATTCAGATCTGTGCACAAAACCAACACAGATCGCATCACACATACATTATATTTAGATATGAAGAACAAGAGAGAAGATGGAGATCTAGGGAGGTCGGAGTTCAGAAAACACAAATCGGATCTCCTTAGCCTCAGATGATGCTTGAATGCTTCAATCCATGAGGGATCAGATGGATCTTCTTAGGTTGGATGGTTTGCTTCACACTTCTACTCTGCCCGAATAGGGTATGGTGCCGCCAGAGGTCTGGTCGTTCGCAACCTTTCCAAGACTACAATCTTGTCTTCTTCACGCTCATAGATCCACTTCTCTTTTTCCTTGATGATGCTTATACTTCTGATTCATGATTTGCCTCTGAATCTCCTCAGCATGATTTCCTTTTTTGCAACCTTGGACCTTGAGTAGAGCAGTGGAGAACCCCTCTCTGGCCACCTCATCCTACTTTAAGAGTTATGAGGGCTCTCTTCTTCTTCTTCTTCTTTCTTCTTCTTCTTCCTGGATCTACTTGATCTGGAGATGATGCTTGGATCCTCAAGCTTGATGATGAATTTAATGTCCAATCGGCCTCCACAGATGAATCTTTTGGTCTGCTTGCTATGGAACTCGAATAATGCTCTAGAGAACCTTTTCTGCCACCGCAGGCTCCTTGAGAGATGTGTGTGCTATCTTCAAAAAGAGACAAAGGACACCTTTTATAGGTGTGTCCTTATCCTTGCACACACATGGGATGTGTGTGTACGAGGAAAGGACACCCTAATTAAGTCCTCGTGTTGCTCACATATTGGTCGCTACCCTTTATGGTTTTGACAGCCGCACAACGGTTGTCAAAACTACTGCAAGAATTTGTCCATCCCGAACTTCATCTCAGAATTCAGGTTTCGGTTGTTGACAGATGATGGCTACTTGTTGACAACTACTGTTGATTGTCTATAAGGGAACTAGTGGTTGTCGATAACTACTGCTGTAATTCCTATTTCCAGAACTGAAACTATGAAGGACCTCATTGGTTGTTGATATGCAACAGTGGTTGTCGACAACTACTATCCCATCTAGAACTGCATTCCTGAATCTGGTCTTTAGTTGTTGACAAATGACTGGAGGTTGTGAACAGCTATTGTTCCATCGCGAACTGCATTCCTAAATCTGTCTTCAGTTTGACAACTACTTGTGTAGCACCCAAAAAATTTAGCAATTTAAAATGTAAGATAAATTAAAATAAACTTAATATTTACCAAAGTGGTTAAACATAAGCTCATGATTGTATGTGTGAAAGGTGAGCTTAAAATGAAATAAATGTCATGGTTAGTCTTCTAATGAGACAAGACAACTAGTGGATAATTTGGGCCAAACATACACTCTTAGCCCAAAGCCCAGGAACCAAACAAGAACAAATCCCCAAATTGTAACCCTAATTGAGCAGAAAATAGAAAGGCCAATTATGGCAGAATCAACGGCAATCAGACTTACATAGCAACCTAAATTCGTGCACAACCATATTATGGAGTTTCCTAATGGTTCTCCTACTCAATTGGGATGGAAATCCTCACAATAGGGAAGGAATTAACCAAAACTCGGAGCTCTCCTTTCCTAGACACATTAGGACTTCTAAACACCCTAACCACTTAAATACTTGTCGTAAACCCTTGGGGATGAGTTACCAACTTTCTTGGGTCATGAGTAGCAGTGCTAAAGCACCAGAGGAGGTGGAGATTGCCCCCAACCAGAGCTCTCTTCCCAACCTATGTTCTACATCAACCTGCAGAAGACTTCTCTAGGAATCGTTCAAAGGTAGGTGTTCTCGGGCCAAACAAGATGAATCATATACCATGTTAAAGCTCATCACGTCTAGTTTCATATGCACCTATTTTCCATAATTTTCATCGAGCATGCCATGAGTATTAAGCATTTTCCAAGAGTCGTGCATGATTAGGGCTTTTGATGTTAATACCATGTTCCACGCATCCCAAGACTGGATTGAGTCAACCCAAAAGCATAGATCTCTTCTACTCATTGTGATCTACAACTTTCATGTTCATACTTTTGTCCCAAGAGCCCTCGATCTCGAGTTATAAGCCTTACATGCATGATTGCAACGTTTTTCAATGTCTTCGGGTTGAACCCTAAAGCGCAACCACTCCAGACATCGCGTTTTAGAGACTGATATCGCGACAGGCTAACCCTTCGCGATTATCTAAAGGTGACAGCCAAGAACATTGCATTTCCCATTCATTCTGACAGGATCCAATTGCATCAAATTGTGTGCCACGTAGTTTTTAGTGCATGTCTGATTTGCGACTAATCGTACCGTCGCGATTAGACCTTTTCTTCACGCCCTTGGTTTTCACGTCTATTTCGTATTAAGGAGTGTTGTATGAATGCGTCGGCCATACCCATCGCGTTTCGGTTTCGATTGTCTTGAACCGTCCATCTGTCCCGTCGCAGTTTTAACACGACAGTTGACCCAGTCGCAATTTAGAAGACAACCTGTTTACCTATTTTAACTGTCGTGGCCTTGGAGATAGGTGATGACTGAACCCATCAGATTTCTAAAGCCTACTCGAGATTTGTTCTTACAGTCTAAAGTGTTAGTCTTGCATGCTATGTGTTTTAGAAGCATTATTCAGTTTGTCTAGTGGCTTAAAACCTATTAACCCATGAAAATGACATAAAGATCTAAAAGCTTATTCTAATCACTCTTAATTGCTTGATCTCTTCTCTTGAGATTGATATGTTCATCTTGATGATCTACCTTGTTAA
The DNA here is from genome assembly GCA_014218235.1 of Colocasia esculenta. Taxonomy (NCBI): domain Eukaryota; kingdom Viridiplantae; phylum Streptophyta; class Magnoliopsida; order Alismatales; family Araceae; genus Colocasia; species Colocasia esculenta. Next base: position 18,647 of record JACBKR010003032.1, read on the forward strand.
AGTGATGAATATCATGTAAAAATCTGCAAAGCATGTTCTATATTGTGTCATCATTTACTCGCTTTACGCTTTGTTTTAAACCGATGGTTGTGATATTGAGACACGTTCTACACTACACTCTTGCATATATAGGAAGCCCCTTCTTGGTGGATTGGAAACTCTCTGCTGGTCATTCCGTATTGGCAAACTAGGGACCTTTCCTCTAAGACTTCCGTAAATCTCCGTACTCCATGGATTCCCTCATGGAGACCGTGTTTGTTGTACCATTGAAGTTCCCAGAAGATAGAGTGCACTTCCTCACTCGTCTCTTTCACGTGAGTGATGTATAAACATAGACTCAAGCCATTATGTAATGAGTTAACTAAAAGGTAAACTGCGCTGATATGTTGTCGAAATGCTCTCTCGACTACTGTTATCATGTAATCATGTTCACATGACTTGTTTTCTTGAAATCATCACGAACGTGATATTGAACTATATACTTCTTGAAACTCGTGTTATTGGCCATGAATGACTGTGGGTATCTACATTTGAAAATCGTGAGATGCTGACTGGGTACGACGTGTGTCCAAGGGCTCCAGTCTAGCCCCAACGATGGAGAGTCATAAATATACTGTTACCACCAGGGGTATAATGATTACTGGCATTGCATCTGCGCTGGAAAATAGTGTTGTGTTGAATGCTAGAACAATAACCACATACACGTGTCCTAGTGTGCATTCTAAGGTGGCATAGATCCTTAGTGCACATTAGTGTCTTCGTGCCTTTAAGTGTTACATGTTAAAAGTTCTTGCTCGTGCGTGCTTGCTTGCATGATATGACCATCCTGCATTTTTGCTATTATTGACATTCTGTGTTCTTGCAATTAAGTGATACCTTGCGTGCTTGTACATACTGCTCTATTGATAGTTATCTCTTATTATATCCTTCTAGATCTCGTTCATCATTCTTATTCAATCTATCTTGTAAGGCCCTCGAATTGTTTGTCATTTTATTGTGTGTTAAGTCGTTGTATATATATGTATATCATTGTATGCGTATGTAGATACTTATGTACAATGTTATCTTGGTATACTACATAGGCATGTGTATATTAATTGTAAATATTGCTTGATTTCATGTTGTAGTAGTGTGTATATCATATTACATATATGGCATGTAATATATAGAGTGTAAGCATGGTTTTCTGCATGTTTTAAACTCTAGCCGAAGGGCCAATTGGCATCAACATCGGTGGACGTCCAGGTGAGTGAACGTCCATATCGTTGGACGCTAACACTTAAGTAGGCGGCCATGCATGTGGACGTCTAGCTCTATGAAACTCAGTGCGCAACAGACCCTGAAATTCTGGGGGCAAGCTACCTCAACCATTGGGGAGACGTCCCCAATGGCTCTCAAGCCTTCACATCAACCCCTACGTGAGTTGATAGGTCTCGCTCCTATAAACAAACCCCTTTTTGCAACCCCAGAACCTCTCTTTGCTCCTTGCAAAGAGAAGGAGAGAAACCCTAAGCCCTGTGAAAATACCTGAGCTTTGAGAGCTCAGATCCGGCGACTTGGAGCTTCGTCCAGTGATCTACAGCGACTAGAAGCTAGCTTGGACATAGGAGCAGGCTTCCCCGACCTCGGACTGGAAGCTGCAACACCTCAAACGGTAGAGTGAAGGTGTTTTGGAGGCTTCTGGGACTGACTGCCCAAGGAGAGCTTCATCGCCCATTTTCACCCCTTTGGAGATTTTACAAGAGGGAAGTAACCCACCCACTTCGTCCATGTATGTGTCTAGAGGTTTCTATCATTTTTATGAGATTTTATCGTGTCCTGGATTCCCCATACTTCTTGTATTTGGAGCTCGGTCTGTCTTTTTGCACAGACCGGAACTTGACGGCCAGATCCCTTGCCGTCAAGCTCTTCGATTAGCGGCCAACGATATTGCCGTTAACCTCCTTTAACGGCCAGACTATGCCGTTAAGTTCTTCAGGACAGAACAGTAAGCTATTCTCTCCTCCTATATGATAAATTTTCGATGTATTTTCGCATGAGGATATATTGTAAACACTATATGTTATGTAATATGGTTAATGGAATGTGTTTGTGAGATCTTTATACTTTTCTGTGATTTATCTAAGTTGTTAGAATATGTGAAATGCATGTGAAATGAAGATCATGTGTATGGTTGCTTCCTGTTTGCATGATCCATGTGTAATTAGACTTCCATAAAATATTCAGGTGATGTATATGTATGTCAGTCCCTGTTCTGAAAATCCGAGAATTTTCCCATGACCATGCTAATTATTGAAATTTTCGCATTGAAAATAGAGGGCATGTGTAGATTAGTAAAAAAATTACAGTAAATTATGTAGTGTGCAATAAATTCGGATAAAATTTCCGTGGTAACGTTCATGTGGATACAGGTCTGAGAACTATCAAATCTGATAATTATGGTTCCATGATAAATTGAATTATAAATGGCAAGAGATTGAATGTTTTAATTTCTATAAATGTAATATGACTCAGAAAAAATATGAAAATTTGTATGCATGATCATAAACATGAAATTAGTCTGTTGTTAAATTCTCATGTTATTTGGATAATTGTAGAGTGCTCTATGAAATTTTCAATGCGAAAATGAGTGTTCAACAACGCATGCTAAGGGAACATGGTTGATTATGTGTGTTTCAACCTAATTAGTGTAAGGCACTGAATGTTTGATTTATGTCAACAGTAGTATCATGAATAGGAAATAGAGCCATGTGTATGAGTGAGAGAATGTGAAGACGTGTGTATATCATGAGTAATATGTGTGTTAAAAATCGGAATGTGTAATGTGTAAGAATGTGCCATGTGTGACACTGCTTCTATAGAGGGCCATGTAACCGTACCATGGAAAATTCCCCATGGGAATGTTCAATGTGTTAAGATCCTAAAGGAATTAGGATGAAATCCTGGAGGTGGACAAGTATCACTGGTTAGGGTGGGAGTTCTTCTCCCGGTCTGCACAGTCCAAGAGTCGTCACTGTATTGCCTAGGTGGCGTCTATGTGTTATGTGTATGTGATGTGTCCTTCTAATGGTGGTTTGGACTATGTATCACGGCACTAAATTGTGAAATGTGAATGTGGATATGTGTAAATTGTGTAGTGTGAATATGTAAACGTGCAATGTGTAAAAAGAGAACTATGTGAACGAGTAATTGTGCAAACATGTGAAACCAATGTGTTAGATTGTGAAATTGTGATCCATGATATGTTAATGTGAAATAATGTTATAATAGCAACCTTAAAGTGTATGAAATGATAGTGTGCATGTGCAAGAATGTGTAGAACCATGATAGGAATGTTTCCTTTTATGCATGTGAGAACCCCATGTTAGTTGCTATCATGTTGTAGCTTAATGTGATTGAATGATTAGTAAGCATGTGATAGGATACCTATTTTGGAATGTCATAAATCATGTACCATATGTTTTAAATTTTTTAGAAATGCCATGATAGGTTGTCTCTTATCAATGTTCAAGCATGCTATATGTTTTGCTTCGTGAATTGGAATGTAGAACCTACTGTGATGTATGCATGAATGATGTGTATGGAGTTATTTGCTGAGTCTTTTAGACTCACTCCTTGCTTCAGCGTACAGGTTAGTTGGTGACCCGACACCTTTGGAGGAGACAGTGGAGAGTGACTCCGAGCGTGGCGAGTAGCTTGGTGGAGTCGACGTTGTGACTTTTGCTTTCATAGTATGTAATGAGGCATTGTAGTAGAACTATTATGTAATTGTGGACGAGCTATGTAATCTGATTTTAGCATTTTATTTATATGGACTTTAGTTCTCTTAACATTGTTATTTGAACCTTGTATGTTAAATGTGGATGATGAAATGAAATGACAAGTAGTCTTTTTACTTCCGCTACTCTGAATTTTGTATTTATGAACTCTCAATCATGTGTGTTAGTGCTTGGGTAAATGTCCCACTGTGACGAGACTCACTATACTGACGTGGATTGGTATAATCGTACTGGTATAAGGAGGGTCGTCATAGAGATTGGTATCAGAGCCCACTTGGTTGAGATTGTACATAAATACCTATGTCATCATCTTCATCACATTTAAATCCTTATAGAATTGTCCACATGTGTAGAATTGATTAATAATGAATGGAAAATAGGTAAGAAAATGGTTAGGAGTAAATTAGCATAGCTCTAATAATGGCTGAAATTTATTGCAGCCATGGCTTCGCGTGGTAGATGTGGCGGTGCTCCTTCTCGTGAGGACAAGCAGAGACGTGAGGAGCAGGCTGAGCAGCAGGCCCCGGCACCTCAGGGTCCTGTACTTCCCCCACCGCCGCCAGTGGATTATGGAGTGTTCATGCAGGTCTAGTGCAGGCCATGCAGACGCAGGCCCACACCCAGGCTGCACTCCAGGCTCAGTTGGAGGCTCAGGTTAGAACACTGAAACAAAGAGTCGTCTGCTTTATTTAATGGCATGATGTTGTGTTGAATATGCGTTGCTTGTTGTTTGTTGTAGCAGGCTCAAATTCGAGCTCAGGACCATGGTGAACCTTCCATCATGGAAAGATTCAAGAGGATGTTGCCACCCACTTTGAAGGGGAGAGCGACCCGTTGCTAGCCGAGAGCTGGATGAGGGAGATCGAGAAAATCTTCCGGCTATTAGGTGTGCGGACGATGATAAGGTTACTTTATCCACCTATTGTTACAGGTATGTGTTAGTTTTATATGTTGTATATCGTGTTAAGCTAGAATTGTTTAGTGTGGTGCTTATGAAGATTGTTTACAGGAGAGAGCTTATGTGTGGTGGGCTTCCTTACTGCGTACACGATTCGAGGACGGAGCTATTGACGTGGCTTGGGACGAGTTCGTGAGGCTCTTTCGGGCCAAATTCGTCCCCGAGCATATCCAGGACCGGATGGAGCATGAGTTCCTTTCCTTGACCCAGGGCTCCATGACCGTGCTCGAATACAAGGCTAGGTTTTCAGAATTATCTAAATATGCACCTCATATCGTGACAGATGAGCGCAGGAAAGCAAAGAAGTTCGTGATGGGCCTGAAGCCATCACTAAGGTCAAGGCTAGTGGCGTTTGACCATCGTACCTTGGACGAGTCCCTTAGCGCTGCTTGTAGGCAGGAGGGTGAGATGCAGCAGTATCTTGAGGAGAAGAAGGCTTCGCAGAAGAGGCCTACAGCTACGTTCTAGCGCAGGACAAGAAGAAAGCAGTATACCAGGCACCGCAGCATCCAGTCACAACCAGCAGTGTACAGGTACCTTCTCAACATTCCCCTGGTGTGAAGAAGGAGTGTCCGCATTGCGGGAAGACACACGGTGGTTCCGAGTGTTGGATGATTGCGGGGAAATGCTTGAAGTGTGGAAGCAGCGACCACAAGATCAAGGATTGTCCGAGCTTCAGCAAGGAGTCCAGCGCGGAGCGCCAGCCCCAACAGCGGTAGCAGCAGCAGCGCCAGCTACAGGAAGACCAGGAAGGTCTCGAGCCCCCGCTCGAGTGTTTGCCCTAGCACGAGAGGATGCCGAGCAGGCGGAGCATGTCACCGAAGGTACGGTTTTACTTCTAGCTGTGCACGCTCGGGTTTTGTTTGATACGGGTGCCACTCACTCGTTCATTTCCGAGCGGTTCGCTAGGCAGTTAGCTCTAGAGTCAGGCGTAGAGTCTGAGGATTTAGAAGTCCCATTTTCTGAACACAACTGCGGGTACGGTATCGACTAGGAAGTGCATTCCGTCGTTACCTGTGTGCATTGAAGATAGGTTTTAGATGGGTGTTTCTTCATGCTAAAGATGAAGGACTTTGATGCTATTCTTGGTCTAGATTGGCTAGAGGAGCATTATGCGTTAGTAGATTGTCGCCGGAAGAAGATTATTTTTTGCATTCCTGGTGAGGATGAGTTCTCTCATCCCTTGCCAAGGAACTTGGCGGGAAAGTTGGTCATCTCTGCCATGAAGGCGATTCTCATGGTGAACAAGGGTTGTGACGCTTTTCTTGCCAGCGTGGTATTAGTACCAGAGGCTGATGAGTGACCTACTCTTGCAGAGATCGAGGTAGTGTAGGCCTTTCCAGACGTCTTTCCCGATGATTTGTTTGGATTGCCACCAGATAGAGAGATAGAGTTCACCATAGAGTTGCTTCCGGGCACCTCTCCTATCTCAAAGGCTCCATATCGGATGGCACCTGTGGAGTTAGCTGAGTTGAGGAAGCAGTTGCAAGATTTGGTAGATAAGGGATTTATTCACCCTAGTGTTTCCCCTTGGGGCGCACCTGTATTATTCGTAAGGAAGAAAGATGGGTCACTTAGTTTATGCATCGATTATAGGAAGCTAAACCAAGTGACGCTGAAGAACAGGTATCCCTTGCCTTGGATTGATGATTTGTTTGACCAGTTGCAAGATGCATCAGTCTTTTCTAAGATTGATTTGCAACTAGTTATCATCAGTTGAGGATTAGGATGACGATGTGTCCAAGACGTCGTTTAGAACCCGTTATGGACATTATGAGTTTTTGTTTCTTCCTTTTGGATTGACCAACGCCCCTGCAGCGTTCATAGATCTCATGAACAGAGTGTTTAGGCCTTATTTAGATAGCTTCGTTTTGGTATTTATTGATGATGTGATGGTCTACTATCCGGATGAAGCCACACACCGTCAGCATTTGAGGGTAGTGTTAGAGGTCCTCGTGAGCACAGGCTGTATGCTAGTTCAGCAAGTGCGATTTCTGGTTGCGCGAGGTTCATTTCCTCGGGCATGTAATCTCCGGCGCTGGTGTTGCAGTTGACCCAGCAAAGGTCCTGGCAGTTATGGATTGGGAGATTCCCAAGACCCCATCAGAGTTTCGGAGTTTTATTGGTTTGGCTGGTTGCTATCGGCGATTTATTGAGGGATTTTCCTCCATCGCCGCCCCATTGACACAGCTGACCAGAAAGGGAGTGAAGTTTGACTGGTCCAAGAAGTGTGAGAGTAGTTTCAATTGTTGAAGACTAGCTCACGTCAGCTCGGGTGTTAGTCTTGCCGAGCGGTGTAGATGGTTTTGCTATCTACACAGATGCGTCTCGGATTGGCCTTGGTTGCATTTTGATGCAGCAAGGTAGGGTACTGGCTTATGCTTCCCGTCAGTGAAGGAGCATGAGAGAACTATCCGACCCATGATTTGGAGCTTGCAGCAGTGGTTCATGCACTAAAGATCTGGAGACACTATCTTTATGGTGTCAGATTTGAGGTGTTCACCGACCACAAGAGCCTGAAGTATCTTTTCTCCTAAAAGGAATTAAACCTAAGGCAGAGAAGATGGATTGAGTTCTTGAGGGACTATGACTTCGACCTTCAGTATCACCCTGGGAAGGCGAATGTCGTAGTTGATGCCCTGAGTAGGAAGAGACCATCTCTCCAGCAGGACTGGAAGATGTTGGAGGATGCGGCTTGCACATGACTGAGTTAGAGCCATCTTTATGCCAGGATTTGTAGCTCAGTTGTCTCTTAGGTCTTCGGTGTTGGATGAGGTGATCGAGCAACAGAAAGTCGACCCTATACTCCAAGAGTTAGTGGGCAAGGCGGCATTTCTCGTGATGAGGATGGTGTGATTAGGTTTCATCATCGCGTCTATCCCTGATTTGGTAGAGGTCCGTGAGCATGTGTTAGCGGAGGCTCATAGATCGCGATTCTCTATTCATCCGGGTAACACAAGATGTACCAGGATTGAAGAGGTCCTTTTGGTGGTCCGGCATGAAGAGGGATGTGGCGGATTATGTATCCTGATGTTTAGTATGCCAGCAAGTTGATGAACAGTCCATCCCCATATACTTTTAATTAATTAATTACATGCTTATTTTGGTGATAACAAAACCTGTCAAAAGTTTTTCTAACCTTGTTTTATTTAGCCTTAAGCACAAAGAAAGTCAAGCATTTGTGGTAAGTACTTATTACATCATTTCTCAGAAGAGCCATAACGATTCCTTCATTAGCTGTAACGATTTACTTGAAAGATTGATAATCTTACTGTGTCAAACAATCGATGCCATAAACGACTCTGTAAGTTATCGTAACGACTCCTTCAGAAGTTATAACGACTTGCTCATTATAACGACTCTGTAAGTATCGTAACGACTCCTTCAGAAGTTATAACGACTTGCTCATTATAACGACTCTGTAAGTTATCGTAACGACTCCTTCAGAAGTTATAACGACTTGCTCGTCATAACGATTCTGTAAGTCATCGTAACGATTTCTTTAGAGAGTTATAACGACTTGCTCGTCATAACGATTCTGTAAGTCATCGTACGATTTCTTTAGAGAGTTATAACGACTTGCTCGTCATAACGATTCTGTAAGTCATTGTAACAATTTCTTTAGAGAGTTATACGACTTGCTCGTCATAACAATTCTGTAAGACATCGTAACGATTTCTTTAGAGAGTTATAACGACTTGCATCTCATAACGTTTTGATAAGTATTTCATATCGATTTCTTATATCATCTGTTATAGAACGACTTGCCATGTTTCATAACGATTTCTTATATCATCTGTTATAGAACGACTTGCTTTTGAAAACGATTTCATAAGTTATCATAACGACTTCTTATGACACTATAGTAAGTTGTTCATAACGATTCTGTCAGATTATCATAACGATTGCATAAGTCATGCTTTTATTAATCAATTGTTCATATGATTTAAGATACGTTGAATAGTCAAAGTAGCATCACGCCTGTTTGACTGCCATGCATTTAATAAAGACTGAACGTATCTCTGCACGGATACAAAACATATCTTCCATTCTCGTGTATCCTCTGCATGCATCTTCTAGCATGATAAACTGTCACTACCATTTGTGTGTCTATCTGCTCTAACGTTGATTGACATCTGGAGATAGTATAGCTGTCTACCATTAAAGCTCAACCTTGTAGAACCTTAAGGATATACTATCCTACACATCTGACACAGATAGAACTACAAGCCAACTCAGAAGATCTCATCACTTTGCGTGCTCCAAAGAACAAAAGACTGTCAACAGGAAGCTTCCACAAATCCTTTAGTCTAACGTTCACTAAAGCTGTGAGACAACGGTCATCTCTTCATCATTATTCAAATTGGAGATATAAATACAGTCGAAGTTCTGAGACAAGATATAGATCAAGGAAGGAAGCATTATTGTCATTGAAGAGAGTCTAGAACTCTGCTACTTTCAAGTCTTCAGAATATCTCTAGAGCCAGAAATTCTCTTCTTTCGATCTTGGCTCCTAGCTCCTCATGCCGTGAGAAGAAAAATCAAGGAAGAGCTAGATTAGTTCTGAGAGAGTCCACTGTGTAGATCTTTGACTCTCAGTGCTTGTAGCTTCAGATTGAGTTTTGTAAAAGCTTGATCTAGGGCTAGTCATTTTTTCTTCAAGATTTTCTTGTGTTCTTCCCTTCGTGTGTGAAGGAAGACCTGGTGGTGTCCAGGGTGGTGTTTTTCCCTCGGGAGTGAAGGAAGACCTGGTGGTACCAGGGTGTTGTGTTCCCTTCAGGAGTGAAGGAAGACCAGCTGAGCTGGGTGGTTGTTTTTGTCCATAGGGGGACTGTACCCTAGTTAGTGAAATCCTGAGGGTTGCTCAGGGACTGGACGTAGGACTCCTAAGGAGAGGAGATCTGAACCAGGATAAATTGTGGTGTTGTGTGATTGTCTTTATCGTGTGATTGTTGCTTTTACTAACCATTACTAATCCCTTCCAAGAACTCTTTATGTTTTTTGAGCTCAGGTTTTATCAGATAAATTTTATTTAAAGACCCATTCACCCCCCCCTCTGGGTTAGCCACCGGGCAACAAGTGGTATCAGAGCAAGTCTCTTCGACAAAGAACAAGATCCACGATCTGAAGAGTAAAGATCCATGGCAGCCCAAGGTCACTTCGAAGGTCAGTCTGTCACAGACCTCCTTTGTTCGACGGTGAAGATTACACGTATTGGAAGACCAGGATGGAATACTTTCTACAAGGCCATGACTATCAAATCTGGTCGATAGTGGAAGAAGGTGATCTGGTCGTCACAGAAGAGAAAGCAAAATGGACAGATGAAGATAGAAAAAATTCCTTGAATTGTAAAGCTAAGAGCATTCTATGTTGTGCTCTAAGCAAGAAGGATTCAACAGAGTTTCAGCATGCAAATCCTCCATGGAATGTGGGAAAAGCTAAGGATTACGTATGAAGGTACAGACAAGGTAAAGGAGACAAGAATCGACATTCTTGTCACTCCGTATGAAAGATTTCAAATGCAATCAGGTGAGTCTATTACCCAATGTTTAGTCGATTTACTGACATCACTATGGTCTAGCCAGTCTAGGAAGACATATGAGGTTCAGATATGGTAAGGAAGATTCCCAGATCCTTGCCATCTTCATGGACACCAAAGGTCACAGCTATCGAAGAAGCTAATGACCTTAAGAATGTCAGTGGAAAGCTCATCGGGTCTCTCAGGCCCATGAAATAAACATGGAAAGATTAGGAGAATCCTCTAATAGAAGAAGCAGTCCAATGCGCTTAAGCTAATAGGGACTCATCTGAAGAATCATTGGATAGCAGTGAAGATAGCAAAGATAGTGATGATGAAGAAGCTATGCTGTCAAAAAGATTGCAGAGAATCTTGGCCAAGAAGAAAAAGTTCCAGTCTGGTAGGAGGTACTTCAGGAAAAACAAAGATCTCAAGAGACCGACGGAAAATCAGAAGAGGAATGAGCCACTTTGCTATGAATGCAAGAGCCTGGACATATCAAGGCAGACTGTCCATGCTAAAGAAAAATGATCACAAGAAGAAGGACAGCTCCAGAAGTTCATAAGATACAAAAAGAAAGCCATGGCAGCTGCATGGGAAAACAGCAGCGACTCAGATAGTGAGTCCAGCTCCAGCAGTGAAGAAGAAGAAGCCAACCTGGCTCTTATGGCAATACCGGGGATAAGGTAACTTCTGATTCCTCTTTTGATTCCTGTAATGACTCAGATTCCGATAATTTGGAAAGTGCATTAATGAACTCTACGATAAGTACAAGAAGTGTCTAAACTACTTCAACTAGCAAGAAAAATATCACTGTCTCGAAAATACCAACTCAGATTTAAAATCTGAAAATGAAGAACTAGAAAAACAGATAATGGAGCTTAAGAGAAGAAATGAACTACTATATGAAGACTTAAAAAGACAAGAACAAAAATCATTGATCTAGAAAACAGGAAAGCTCAGATGATTTAAGAAAAACGGTAAATGAATTAAATGAGAAAACATACACTAGCAAGCACCTTAGAAAAGTTTACAAATGGAAAGAATTCCTTATTATTAAAAGGTGCTAGAAGATCTGGTAAAAACACGCGGTTTAGGATACATACCTCCAATTATGAGAGAATAATCTATCCTGAAAAATCCAACTCCTAAATTCACTCCAGAACAAGATGTAGCATATAAAGCAAATTTTAAGTACATAGAAGAATAACAATACATCATGTTGTAGACACTGTAATAAGCTAGGACATTTAAATCCACCTGTCCAACAAGACATAAGAAGTGGAGATAAAAAGTAAAGTAATGATACTGACCCATCAGGACCCAAAGAACTTGGGTACCTAATCTTGATGTCTTTATTTCAGGTTAATCCTCGAGCATCCAATGGTATTTGGATAGTGGGTGCTCAGGCACATGACAGGAAACCTGAAGCTTTCTCCCATCTCCAAGATGAAGAAGGAACAGTCACTTATGGAGATAATGGAAAAGGAACTGTAGTTGGCAGTGGATCAGTAAACAGCAAAGGAAAAACAGTCATAGAAGATGTGCTGTTAGTCAAAGGTTTTAAAGCACAACCTCATAAGTATCAGTCAGCTGTGTGATAGAGGACATCAAATCAAATTTCAAGAGTCAAAATGCAGTATACTAAAGGATGGGCAGTCATCTTTGAAGCAAATAGAGAGAAGAATCTGTACGTGCTCTACCTTGAAGAACTCAAAGAGCAAAATGTGTGTCTGGCAGCCAGCAAAGACAAATCAACTGATCTGTGGCACAGAAGGCTAGGCCACTGCAGCTTGGATGGCTTGAGCAAGCTCAGAAAGAGGATCTTGTGGAAGTCTACCGAAAATCAATTGTAAATTAGAAAGTGTCTGCAGACCTTGTGCTAGGGAAAGCACACAAAGAGTTCCTTCAAGTCAAGACGGTGTGACCACCTCAAACCCTTAGAGCTCCTACATATGGATCTATTTGGGCCAATGAGAACTACCAGTCTTGGAGGAAAGAATTTCGGATTTGTTATAGTAGATGACTACTCAAGATTCACATGGGTATCATTCTTAGAACACAAAAATGATACTTTTGATATTTTGTTAGCTTCAGCAAGAAAGTCCAGAAAGATCAGAAGTTCAGTATAGTATCCATTCGATATGATCATGGTGGTGAGTTCCAAAATGAAATTTGCTAGATTCTGTGATGATCAAGGAATTCAGCACAATTTCTCAGCACCAAGGACACCACAGCAAAATGGTATAGCCGAACGGAAGAACCGAACTCTCTTAGATATGGCAAGAACCATGCTTTGTGAATATGAGTTACCAAGATATTTCTGGGCAGAAGCAGTCAACACAGCCAGCTACATTGTCAACAGAGTCATGATCAGACCAATCTTGAAGAAGACTGCATATGAGCTGTTTAAAGGGAAGAACCAATGATCAGCCATTTCAGAACCTTGGATGTCCTTGCTTTATTCACACAACGGAAAAAGGGATATTGGTAAATTAGATGCCAAATCAGATGAAGGCATCTTCATGGGTACACCTCTAA
>JACBKR010003033.1:0-31383 GCA_014218235.1 Colocasia esculenta
CTCTTCAGTTGGGTGCCCCAAGTTCTTTGTGAGCCAGGCTGTTAGCTCGGGGCTTTGTCCCGGTACTTGTGTTGTACCATCGAGGTCTGTGTCATCTGACCTGGACACCCTCACTCCTGTGTTTGAGTCGTACGTCCGGCTGAGGGAAAGACGACAGTGGGATAATGACACTTGTGTTGTTTTTAGTCACTTGTAGCGCGCTCGTAGTTGGGGGTACGGAGACCAGTAGACATACTGGACCCCGGCTAGTCCGTTTCTAGTGCCTCACTCTAGAGAGTTCTGGGCCAGGATCTCCAGAGGTGTCAGGCATGGGCTTGTGACCGTGTGGTCTACAGGTGGTGGTGTTTGGTTGGTCTCCACAGTTGCTTGACTTTTCACGTGGAGCGGCAGTTGGACCTTTCGTTCGTGGCTACGATACTGAGAGGTAGACCTGTGTTAGCTTGTCCGAGTGAGTTTCTGGAGTCGCGAACCAGTTCACGTGGCTCGTGTTTGGCGGTCTCTAGTTTAGCTTGTACACCTGTACTGGTTTTCCGTTTAATTATTACAGTTGTTTTTTGTAATCGGCAGACGGTGAGTACTTTTACAGCTTTTATATCCTGCTTAGCTGTTCTATAAATTGTTGGTGCTGCTTATTGCTTTTGTACCTGTGGTTTTTGGTTTGCTCGGTGTTGGGGGAGTTCCCTACTGAGCCAGTGACTAGCGAGGCTCACCCCTACCCCCACAGGTGGGAGCGAGGAGGACGTTTCACGACCGTCATCCAGTTCAGAGCCGCGCCGTAGCGGTGCAGGGTCGGTACCTTCAGCTGTGTAGTAGCAGCTCCAGCAGTGTAGTGTAGTTAGTTGTTTATTTTCTTCAGTTGTACCTCGGGGTATGCCCCAAGCTCTTGTACTTCTTTTCAGTTTTGTGGAAATATGGCTATGTAACTTGTGATATATATATAATGCGGTGTGTTCCTTTGTGTTTACACGGACTGTGGTTTGGTATCCCTTGCGAGGCTTCGCCCGTTCGCGGGAGGCAGACTCGGATCAAGTACGTTATCGGTTTAACGGGCTTGGCCGAGGCGTTCCGTCACAGTTGGTATCAGAGCAAGGTCCGTGTTAATATAAGGGAACTAGAAAGATACATAGCCTTATTTCGGTCTTTGTACACTGCTGGTAGGGACCCTGGTTTCTGATAATTTGTTGTTTTGATTTTTGCTTGGTGTTTTATTTATGTAGAAATTTCTGGAATGGCTAATAGAAGAGATTGGGGTGGTGGAGGAGATGATCCGGAGGAAAGTACTCAGCATATGATTGAGAGGATTTGGGAAAGCCTCACGGATATTCGGGCAAGGATGGATCAGCAGGCACCGGTACCACCGGTTGCAGTGCCACCTGGGGATGGAGAGACTGTACCTGTAGCTCCAGTCCCGCCAAGAGTTGAGGTGCCTTTGTAGCACCTATGCCACCACCACCACCAGTGCTATTAGCAGAGGAACCAGTGATGCAGGTTGAAAAGTTTCTGAGATTGCAGCCACCTACTTATTTAGGGCCGAATCCAGATACAGCAGAGCACTGGGTTCATGAGATCGAAAGAGTTTTTGCAAATGAGGTGTCCGGCAGCAGATAAAGTTGTGTTAGCTGCTTATCAGTTGAGAGGTTTTGCATTGGAATGGTGGCAACTGAAGATGCAGACCACCTTTGCAGGCAGGACAGAAGAGGCTATTGCTTGGTCAGAATTTCTCGATGTATTTAACGATACATTCTTTCCGATTCATGTACAGCAAGTGAAAAGAGAGCAGTTTCGGATGCTCCAGCAAGGTAACTCTTCAGTTTTAGAGTACCAGATGAGGTTTATGGCACTTAGCCGTTATGTACCTTATGTAGTTTCAGATAATAATATGATGGTTGAGTATTTTATTAGAGGTTTGAGAGTGGAGTTGCAGGATGCAATAGTACCTCTCATGTGCAAGACAGTGGAAAGAAGCAGCCCAAAGAGCAGCTACATTGGAGAGGTCTATTCGGACTCGTCAGGTGGGCGAGTCAGGCTCAGGTAGTTTCCGGCTACCGCAGCAATCAGTAGGTGCAAGTAAGGGTAAAGCACCAGAAGGACCTTCTTCATCAGGCTTTGGTAAATGGGGCCAGAAATTAAAACAAGTATTTAAAGGCAAAGGAAGACGATGGGGAGTTCGTCCAGTTTCAGCAAGGCCGAGGTAGGCCTGAGGTGGGAGTCGCAGCAGAGTACTGCCAGGCAGCCCATACTCCACCATGATATAGATGCTATAATTGTAATCAGCCGGGGCATTTGATCCGCAATTGCCCCTATCCAAGAGAATATGGGTATGGAAGAGGTGTGCCAGCAGCAGCAGCCTCAGCATTTCAGCAGCCACAGGCAGGTCGTGGCAGAGGAGCACCGCAACAGCGGGGAAGAGGCCGGGTTATGGCTACCACCCGAGCCCAGGCGGAGGCATCGAATATGATAGAAGGTACTTACCTCTTATAATATTCAGCAAGAGTTTTATTTGATTCGGGTGTAAGACCCTCGAATTTCCGACGTATTTTTCGTATTATGTGTGGTATATTGTGTTGAGTATGTATGTACGTATTTGCGTGGATATTAAAATAGTATAAATACGTGTACATGTGTTATATTAAACGTAAATAATGTATGTATTGCATGATGAGTGTGAATATAATACCATGTACATATTGCATGTATAGAAGCTTGGTATGCATGGTTTCTGCATAATTTAGGGTTCTGTCCGAAGGCCCTTTTGGCGTCAATCCCCAGGCCGTTGAGGTGGTGTTAGCGTCCAGCCTTGGACGCCAACCCTAATTCCGGCGTCTAGCGATCTGGACGTCGACTTCTCTGGCCTGCATGCGCAGCAGAGCTGCTGTTTTCTGAAACAAGGCATGGCAACCATTGGGGGGATGTCCCCCAACGGCTCTAAGGCTGTCTAATCGGCATGGTGAGTGGCTGAGGGCCTCTCCTACATGCTGAACCCGAAATGGCCTCTCCCCACTTCTCACTTTCACCCTTGCAAGAGGAGAGAAGAAGAGAGAAAAACCCTAGAGCATTCTGTGAGAAAAACCCCTTTTAGAACCCTAAAATCCGACCCCTTGAAGCTGGATTTGGAGATCTTCTGCATCAAGGAGGAAGTTGAAGCATAGGGGAAGGCCTCCCCGTCATCCCCTCGGCGTGGAGATCAACCAGGAGCTCGGAGGAAGGTGATCTTAGAGGTGCTTTTGCAACTTCTTGGAACTGCCCAAGGAGGTCTTCTTCGAGCCATAAAACTCTTGGAGGATTTTAGAGAGGCAAGTGACCTATCTATGGTGTCCCCGTATGAGTCTAGGAGGTTTTCATGATTTTTTTGAAATTTTCCTCGAGTCCTAGACCCTCCATTTCATCCGAATTTCAGAGCTCGGGTCTGTGTTTCTGCACAGACCTGAGTAAACGGCAAGGTCCCTGGACGCCCAGTTCTTCCTTGGCGTCCATCGACCATGCCGCTGACTATGAGTCAGCGGCCAGAGACCGCCGTCTAGTTCGTCAGGTCAGAATAGTGAGCTGTTCTGTCCTCTTATACGTTAATTTCGTTATGATTTCCGTGATGAGGATATATGGTATTCATATAAGCTATGTATATTGTGCATTGTGGTTGTGAATGAATGTGGTGTGATGGTGAATGTGGAAAAATGGTGTCTTTAATCTTGTGAGCATGACTTGTAGATATTTTGCAAACCCATGTTCCATGACTACAGTGAGTTGAATGCCTTGATTTCGGTCTAATCATGAAGATTGTGGGTCACATGTTGTTTGCAAATTAGGAAACTTATCCATGTTTGTGCAATTTGTTAATAGTTTCGGTTCGATAAAATAGAAGTATGTAGAAAGGATTCGTAGTGTTAAATCCATAGATGTATGAATTAGGGAAATTTTGTACTCTAATTTCATGCATATGTTGGTAGCTTATGGTTTAACAGCAAGTGGTAAATTGCATGATGTTTAATTCCATGTTAACGTAAATTGTGAATAATGTGCTAATTAGGTGTTTGATTTTATGTAAATCCTATTTAGCTCAGAAAAATCTGAAAATTGAGGGTATGATTTTGAACCCAAAACAGCATGTGATTAAAATTTCAGGTTAATTGGAACAGTGAATAAAAAGTTATATATTTTCATGTGAATTGTGAATAATTCGTACATATGATCGTAATGTGATTTTATTTTGTGTTAAACCTGCATGATTAGTGTGTCTACTGTGTGTTAACCCTTGAAACTCTGTAGTACCATGTTTGCAAAATAGAGGTGTTCGTGTGAGTGAGAAAGTGAATGTAATGAAGAGTGTCAAGTGTAAAACCATGTGTAAAATGGTAAATGTGTAAGTGTAAACTGTGCCAATGTGATACTGCTTCCGAGAAGGCAGTGGAGCCGTATCAGGAAAAGTCCCCCTGAGAAAGTTCATTATGTTAAGTGACCCTAAGGGCATTAGGGGAAATCGTGGAGGTGGACAAGTACCACTGGTTAGGGTGGAGACTTGTTCTCCCGGTCTGCGAAGTCCAAGAGTCGCCATTGTATTGCCTAGATGGCGTCAATGTGATGTGATGTGTTTGTGTCCTTCTTTGGTGGTTTGGACTATGTGTCACGGCGCTAAAATAAGTGTAAAGTGTAATGTGTAAAGTGTATGTGACCATGTGTAAATGTGAAAGTGATATGTGAATGTGTATGTGTAAAGTGTAAACATGTGGAAAGAGGAACCTAGTGTAAAGAAAATGTGAAATCTTAGATATGTAAATGTGTTATAGAAACCATGTGAAACTAAATCTGAAACCAAGTGAATTCAGAAAATGCATGTCATTATTCTCATGTTTATGTGTGCAAAAGTGTTTAGAATCCATGTTAGGGACAACAAATGAGTATGTGAGCAAAATGGCATGATGGATTGTTCATGTGTTATTTTTAAGCAACGTTATAGCTTTCATGTGTAGGGTTATAGTTATTGGACCATGTGAGATCAGCAACCTAAAGCATGATAAAAAGTTATGTATGTACTTAAGAACACGTGGAATCCATGCTAATTATGTTCCCCGTTATGTATGTGTAAATTGTTCATGTCAATAGCTCTCACGTTTTGATTAAAGTCTCATGAGTGAATTGAATAGAGACCATGTGATAGGTGAATGTTATTTTTGAAATCTGAAAGCATGCGTTATGTATAAATTGTGGAACTTTCATGATAGGTTGAAACTTAAATGGACTAGCATGCTATGTGTTGCTAATTGTAATGTGCGTGTAGAAACCACTAGGACTTGTACGTGTATATCATGCATAGTGTTACTTGCTGAGTCCCTGGACTCACTCCTTGCTTCGGCGTACAGGTATAGTTGGTGACACAGTACCCTCGGAGGAGGCAGCGGAGACGGACTCCGAGCGTGGAGACTAGCCAGTTTTTGAGATCTTGTGATTGTGTACTTCTAAGTATGTACTTGGACATTGTATTAGAACTATCATTAAAAGAATGTAATATGTGGACATTTTGTATCTCTATTTCAGCAATTTAAATCATGTGAATTTTAGTTCCTTTTTGCAAATTGTAAACTGCATGTATGTTTAATGTGGATGATGAATGAATGGAGATAGTTCTCTTTTACTTCCGCTACTCTGTTATATATATTCGCGTGTATCTCAGCTGTTTGTATCATTGGGTAAATGTCCCACTGTGGCTGCAGCACTCACTATACCGACGTGGGTTGGTATAACCGTACCGTATAATGAGGGCCGTCACATCGGGTGCCTCTCATTCTTTCATTTCCGAAGAATTTCTGGATTTTATAGCTCATCCTTTAGAGGAAATGTCTTGTGAGTTAGTAGTGGAGGTTCCTTCGGTGAGTTCCTACTCACTTCAAGCTATATAGATGAAGCTCCTGTTATGATTGAAGGGAACCAGATGCCGGGTCGGTTTTATGCCCTGCAGTTGTCAGATTATGAATATTTTTGGTATGGATTGGCTGGAGACTATGGAGCAATGTTAGATTGCAGAAAGAAAAGGATAAGGTTCTGTCATCCTAATGGTGCAGTATTTGAATATCAAGGTATGCCTTTTTATACTACTAAGTTTCTAATTCTGCAATTAAAGTTAGAAAGTTGATAAATGCTGGATGTGTGGCTTATTTAGCCTCGGTAAGTCTGGCAGAAGCTAGTCAGCCAGTGGAAGTAGTTCCCGTGGTTAGGGAATTTGCTGATGTTTTTCCTAAGGATTTGCCTGGTTTAGCTCCACATAGAGAGGTGGACTTTACCATTGTGTTGCTACCAGGTACCATGCCGATTTCTAAAGCTCCATATCGGATGGCACCAGCAGAGCTTAAAGAATTGAAAAGCAGTTAGAAGAATTGTTGCAGAAAGGGTTTATTAGACCGAGTCATCTTCTTCGTGGGGAGCGCCGATTTTGTTTGTGAAAAAGAAAGATGGAAGTTTTCGGATGTGTATTGATTATAGGAAGTTGAATGTTGTGACCATCAAGAATAAGTACCCGTTGCGGAGGATAGATGATCTGTTTGATCAGTTGCAATCAGCAAAGGTATTTTCTAAAATTGATTTGAGGTCCGGGTACCATAAGTTGAGAATCAAAGAGGAGGATATAGATAAGACAGCTTTCAGAACTAGATATGGTCACTTTGAGTTTGTGGTTATGCCATTTGGTTGACCAATGCTCCTGCAGGTTTTATGGATCTGATGAATAGAATTTTTCATCTATATTTAGACCAATTGATTGTGGTCTTTATTGATGATATTCTAATTTATTCAGCATCTGAAGAGGAGCATGCAGCTCATTTGAGGTTTACTCTACAGTTGTTAAGAGATAACCAGTTGTTTTCTAAATTCAATAAGTGTGAATTTTGGTCGAAAGAAATTCAGTTTCTGGGTCATGTTATCTCAGCTAAAGGAATAGCAGTGGACCCGAGTAAAGTGTAAGCAGTGATGAGATGGGGAGTGCCTAAGACAATAATCGAGATTAGAAGTTTCTCTGGGATTGGCAGGTTATTATAGGCCTTTATTCAAGATTTTTCTAAGATTGCAGCACCTATGACTAAATTGACCAGAAAAGGGGTGCCATTTGTGTGGTCCAGTGAATGTCAGAAAAGTTTTATGGAATTGAAAAGAGACTACATCAGCACCTATATTGACTTACCGGTAGGGAGTGGTGGTTTTGTGTTCTATACTGATGCTTCAAGAAGAGGACTTGGAGCAGTGCTTATGCAGCATGGTAAAGTGATAGCTTATGCGTCCAGGCAATTGAAGCCGCAGAGGAGAATTACCCCACTCATGATTTGGAATTGGCAGCAGTTGTGTTTGCTTTGAAAATGTGGAGACATTATCTGTATGGCGAGAGATTGAGATCTTTATAGATCATAAAAGTTTGAAGTATATCTTCTCGCAGAAAGATTTAACCATCGCCAGCGTAGATGGATTGAATATTTAAAGGATTATGATTTCAGTTTGGCTTACCATCCGTGTAAGGCCATGTTGTAGCAGATGCCTTGAGCAGAAAGGCATATGTAAGTTTGATGATGATTAAAGAATGGAAGTTGTATGAAGAGGTAGTGGAGAAATCCTTGTATGTGCCCAGTAGTCAGCGACGGGCAGTACTAACTGCTAGTGCTGTAGAGCCGTCATTGTATTGGCAGATTATTGAGGCTCAGAAAGCAGATGTAACTTTAGCTGAAATTGTGAAAATGGAAGGAGTTACCATTGATGATAATTGTGTGGTCAGACTCAGGGCAAGTTGTTTGTTCTAGCAGAAAGAGAGGTGAAGCAGCGAGTGTTGAAGAGGCTCATAAATCTCGTACACTATTCATCTGGGTAGTACTAAAATGTACCATGATTTGAGGAAGCATTTCTGGTGGCCTCATATGAAGAAAGAAATAGCAGAGTTTGTTGCAAGGTGTGCTATCTGTCAACAGATTAAGCAGAGCATCAGAAGCCTGGAGGTCTATTGCAACCGTTGCCCTTTCCACAGTGGAAGTGGGGATATTGCTATGGACTTTGTGGCAGGTTTACCAAGATCGAGTTTCGGGCACAATGGAATATGGGTATTTGTTGACAGATTAACCAAAGTGTGCAGATTAGTGGCAGTAAGTATGTCTTGGACAGTGTACAGATTAGCAAATATTTATGTTGAAAGAATGTTCCACTGCATGGTATCCCGAAGACTATTGTGTCTGATAGAGATCCAAGATTTACTTCTGGTTTTTGGAGAAGCCTGCAAAGAGTATTGGTACTGAGCTGAGTTATAGCTCCGCTTATCATCCCCAGACAGATGGTCAGACAGAGAGGACCATCTAGACGATTGAAGATATGTTGCGGGCTTGTTGTTTAGTTTGGGGAGGTAGCTGGGAGCATCATTTGGGAATGGTTGAATTTGCCTATAATAATAGTTATCATACCAGTCTTGGGATGGCACGTATGAAGCTTTATATGGAAGGCCATGTAGAACTCCATTGAACTGGCATGAAGTGGGAGAAAGGCAATTAGTGGGTCCTGAATTGATTCAGCAAACCACAGAAATAGTGAACCTTATTAAAGAGAAATTACAGGCAGCTCAAGCAGGCAAAAGAGTTATGCAGATATCCGAGGAGACCACTTCAGTTTGAAGTGGGAGATTTTGTTCCTGAGGTTTCCCCAGTAAAGGTATTATGAGGTTTGGCAAGACTGGAAAGTTGAGCCCAAGATATGTGGGACCTTTCAAGTGTTAGAAAGGATTGGGAAACAGCTTATAGACTGGATTTTCCAGCAGATTTTGCAGATGTTCATGATATATTTCATGTCTCTATGTTGAGAAAGTGCATTGAAGACCCAACTCAAATAATCAGATATCAAGGTGGTGACGTGAGGCCAATATGACTATGCTAGAGAATCCGGTGCATATCACAGATCGAAAGATAAAGAAGCTGAGAAATAAAGAAATTGAGCTAGTTAAAGTAAGATGGGAAAATCGGTTGGTGGTGAGGATACCTAGTAGTTAGCCGAGGAGATGGCTAAAGGGTATCCCTATCTGTTTGAATAAGTCTTTGTATTTTCTTATTAGATGATAGTATTTTTTAAAAGTGTATATGCTTAAGTTGTTTATCTTTGAGTTATATTATGAATTTCGAGGTCGAAATTTTCTTTTTAGATGATAGTAATGTAACGTCGCTTACTTTCGGATCCATGCAGATCATGTGTGTAATGGTTGTGATGGCCATTGTGAGGCCAATGTTAGTTGGTTGTGTGGAATGTGTGGTTTGGATGTGTGGTTTGTTCAGGTGAGGAGCAGGTTTGGTCCTGAAATGAAATAGGACCTGCTGCAGTTGAGTTGGAGTTGGCGGCCAGGGGTGGTCGTTGACTTGTTGGCGTCTAGGTAAGATGTCGTTGACTGCATGAACTTGGCGGCATAAGATGTGGACGTTTATGATGGCGGTTGCCCTAGGCGGCAGAGGGGTTGACGCCAACCTGTGAATTCTACAGGTTATAGGGTCACCCGAGGGCAGGTTTTCGACCCTGTTCTCTCTTCCCCTTACCCCAGCTTCACGCACCATGCATCCCTAAAGCTTCCAACAGGTACAGGAGAGTGGTTGGAGGATCGTGGGACGTGTGGCGTGCCAAATCGGACGAGGAAACGCCATGGCATGGTGTAATTGCTGTGGGAGCTCGCGGAGGGTTCGGTGTGAACCGGGAGAATTCGGGAAGTTTAAGCGTGTTCTGAGGTAGGGAACAAACCCTGTTAGCTCCGTAGGATCATTAAAACACGACTTAACCACCTGAAATAGCATGTTCAATACATTTTCGGATTAAGTTGCACCATGCGGGGATGGGTGGTTTGATGAATTTGAGTAGTAAAACATGTTGTTATAGCTTAATTACAATGTGCATGGATGCTAGAGGAAACTATTTCCTTATGTTTTCTCGATGGTTTTGGGATCCAAATGTATGTGGATAGGTTAGGGTTTCTACAGGAACTGGGGTTGAGAGCTTAGCGTCAACATAGATTGACGCCAGGCTCATCAGCCGGGATATAGACGGCCACAGCCATTGCCGTCTACTTCCTGTAAGCGGCAGTCGATGTGGCCGCTAACTTGTGTATAAGCAGAAATGACTATTTATGGTATTTATCATTAATGAATGGTGAGTTGGCACCAGTGGTGCACTGAGTGCACATGGTTTCTGTGTTTAGCATACGAGGTATGCGTTATTTACTCACTTTTGAGGTTGCGTGTTGTTCACGCGAGTCCAGTTGGGTTCACGTGTGCTGGACCGTTGTTACTTGAGGTTTACGTGAGGTTTCACGTGGTTTGTGTGTGACGTGCACGTTGTTTTGTGTATGTGGCAAGTAGTACGACTCCTACCGTGGTTACCTCTCCAGTTGGGTGCCCCAGGTTCTTTGTGAGCCAGGCTGTTAGCTCAGGGCTTTATCCCGGTACTTGTGTTGTACTGTCGAGGTCTGTGTCGTCTGACCTGGACACCCTCACTTCTGTGTTTGAGTTGTACGTCCGACTGAGGGAAAGACGACAGTGGGACAGTGACACTTGTGTTTGTTTTTAGCCACTTGTAGCGCGCTCGTAGTTGGGGTATGGACACCAGTAGACGTCTGGACCCCAGCTAGTCCTTTTCTAGTGCCTCACTCTTGAGAGTTCCGGGCCAGGATCTCTAGAGGTGTCACGCATGGGCCTGTGACTGTGTGGTCCGCAAGTGGTGGTGTTTGGTTGGTCTCCACAGTTGCTTGACTTTTCACGTGGAGCGGTAGCTGGACCTTTCATCTGTGGCTGCGAGACTGCGAGGTAAGAGACCTGTGTTAGCTTGTCCGAGTCAGTTTCTGGTCTCGCGAACCAGTTCACGTGGCTCGTGTTTGGCCGTCTCTACTTTAGCTTGTACACCTGTACTGGTTTGCCGTTTAATTATTACAGTTGTTTTTCGTAATCGACAGACGGTGAGTACTTTTACAGCTTTTATATCCTGCTTAACTGTTCTATAAATTGTTGGTACTGCTTATTGCTTTTGTACCTGTGGTTTTTGGTTTGCTCGGTGTTGGGGAGAGTTCCTACTGAGCCAGTGACTAGCGAGGATCACCCCTACCCCCACAGGTGAGAGCGAGGAGGACGTTTCACGACCGTTGTCCAGTTCAGAGCCGCGCCGTAGTGGTGCAGGGTCGGTACCTCCAGTTGTGTAGTAGCAGCTCCAGCAGTGTAGTGTAGTTAGTTGTTTTTTTTTCTTCAGTTGTACCTCAGGGTATGCCCCAGGCTCTTGTACTTCTTTTTAGTTTTGTGGAATATGGCTATGTAACTTGTGATATATATATAAAATGCGGTGTGTTCCTTTGTTTTTACACGGACTGTGGTTTGGTATCCCTTGCGAGGCATCGGCCTGTTCGCGGGAGGCGGACTCGGATCAAGTACGTTATCGGATTAACGGCTTGGCCGAGGCGTTCCGTCACACCATGGGTTTCCATTCCTGGCTGGGTCCTCCCGTGATGCTGAAAGGACGCTTTTTTCCGTTAGTTGGCTTGGCAGATGTCAGACCTGGTGTCAGTTCTTTCTTTACGAATTTCCCTTGATACGGTCGGTGAAATTCGTAGCATCTTCTAACAGTTGTGCTTTCTTCACAATCTCGGCATATGTCTAGATGTCGAGAGGGCCAGTTGAGTAATGTACTGAGGCTTAAGGCCATTAAGGAAGCACTTAGCCTTCATTCTTTCAGTGTTCACCAAATGCTCAGCATATCTTGCCAGTCTTGAAAATTGGGCTTCGTAGTTAGTTACAGACAGGCTCCTCTGTTTAAGGGCAGGGAACTCTGCAGCCTTCTTCTCTTGGACATGCTCTGAGAAGTACTTGGAGTTAAAGGCTTCTTTAAATTCAGTCTAGGTGAATTGACCATTCGCCCTGGTTGCTTCTACAGACTCCCACCAAGAGCAGGCGTCCTTTTCCAGTTGAAATGTTGCTAATAGCAGCTTGTCCTCAGCTACACATTGCATGACACAGAATATTCTTTCCGTCTCCTTCAACCAGTACTCGGCCTCATCTGGATCGGTAGTACCACTGAACATTGGCGGATTCTAAAATTACGATGTAGGCTCGCCTACACCGCGGTTTTCCTCCTCCTCCTTGTGCTGCTTGCAGAAGTGCACGAGTGAATTCTTGATTGTTTGTTGCATGCCCCATCTGATCACGTTCAACAGTCATCTTAGTTGCTTAAGTCCTACAAAGTAACTTGTTGTTATGATATTGATGTGGAATTCATTCGCGCATGTGTGGGTTATTTTAACTAGTTACTCATGTTTCTAACCACTTCTCACACATAGGTAGAATAATTGACTCTAGTCGGGCCTGTCAACTAGATCATCCTATACTTAAGAACAACCTAGGCTCTGATACCACAAAGCTATCACGCCCCGACGCAGAATTTGGAATGTGAGGCAGGTTGCAAGTAAACGGGTATACAAGCTATATAGACATCAAACCATTGACAAAATAAATACTAAAGCAAATGCATTTCCTTAATAACCCCTCATGTGCCTATTACAACCACTAATGTCAGAGCCGATCTATATAGGGCCCATTACATTGCACATAAATAAAATACTAAACTCAGACTCTAACATAGTACTAAAACTCAGGGTACTTTGACTACTCATGTTCACTCATGGTCATCTTGTCCTCTTGAGTGTAGTATCCTCCTCAATCTCACTTGAGAACACATAACTGCGCAGAGTGAGCGATAACGCCCAATATGACTTAAATCTCATGATCAAGCATGCTTTAAATGATTAATGTATTAAAGAATAGAGTACTAATGATAGAGAAGCGAGTGAGAGTCAGTAATGCAAGGATACACAATAGCACGAGATTGAATGGCACAAGTACCAAATATCTCACAAGTGTCGAGCATAGCACATAGAGTATGATGGCCATAGCACAATAGCACAAATAGTTCAAGATAGCACAACGAGTCGAGTATATAGCATAGCACTTTGATTGCATTTAGATAGTCGAGATAGATAGCAGTTTGAGTGTAATGCAAACACTCTGGTCAATTAACTCCCGTAGACAGATAGCACTTTTGGGCGCTCCTCCCAGGACCAGACTGGGCCTTTATATATTGCCAGGCATTGTTTATTTGGTTTGGACCCAGATTACATTGTATAATGTTTGAGACAGTCAGTCTGGCCATAGAAGTACCCAAGAATAATGAGAGTACCGGATGAATAGACGGATATTAGAGAACGTGAATAGATGAGCGAGTATAGTATAAATGAGAGCTATAGGTCATTGCACACGAAACGACTATTAATCGGCGATAGTAACTTGCACAACACGCGTGTTTGGTGTTGGCAGTTTGGTGGAATTCACTACCCTTCCACTGCCATGTTATGCACAGGTCAAGAGCCGACGTGATTCTAGCTAAGAGAGAGAGAGCATTCTAAGGCCGTTTGGATCTTATTGATCCCAAAGGGGTTTCATAGGTATTAGGGTACAACTAGCTCATCGGCCTTGTGAGAATCCTGGATGAGGAGTCCTTAAACGGAGGCCTTGAACAAGGATTCACTAGTCCAACAAAAGGAATATCCGACAGAGAGTTGTGCCAATCAGAGAAAGTGTATATAGAATAAGTGCTCAACGTTCCAGAGGAATTCTAGAATAGTGGAGCGTCGATATTCCCAAAAACATCGTGAGAAAGGAAGACAAGTACATTTAAAAATAGGGCAATTTAAATACATTATTGAAGAAAATTACAGATATTTTATGAGATATTTTCATGCCAAGTCAAGTCTTATTGGATGGTTAAAGTATGTGCATGTGACAAGAAATCATAGATATGAAAATCATGTGATTAACTTTTAATTAAAATTTACATATCCAGTCTAACAGTTCCGTTTACTGTGTTTAAGACCATTAACAAGGTATGTGGTTACTTTAGAATGTCAAGATTAGCAAAAATATAGGGCTTACATGTAAAAGTGCAGATCGCAACGTACTCCTGTAAGGATCGCGACAGGTCTGTATAGAATGTGACAAGGTCATTCAAGGTCGCGATGGGTTCGTTAGGACAGGTCGCCAAATCGCGACGCCATAGCTCTGTCACGTTCAGACGTGACAGGTAGCTATGTCATGATCACCCTGAGAATGCAGCCTATCATGCCGTCACGTTCGCAGGTCCTGTGCCTGAGTCCGAGCGGGAAAAGGACATGTCTTGGATTGCAATCCAAGTTGCCAATTTTTGACACAGGGTCGTTAAAAATTAAGAACTCAATGCACAGTTGATGAAAAATTATGAAATCACTTGCAATTGATCCAGACATGCGAGGGTACTTACAGTAAATAGGAATTTGAAGATAGTCAGGGTCTTGACAGGTTTTAATGAAGTTCATTTATGAGAACATAGAACAGTGTACCGTTAAGATCAAAGATTTAATTCGGTAACTTACCAATTAAAATTGGGGATTTCAGGGGCAAGTGATGGATAACAATGGTCAGTGTCTCCAGTTAAAATTTCGGGGCATGGGATCAAGTATACATGGAGATAAATTTAAACATGATGGTTCGGGGTCATGGTGATTGTAGAACTTTAAAAATAAAGAACAAAAAATTGGCTCGATGAAAAATAGAGAAACAAGAGGCTTTTATTCCTGATGTTTGGAACAACCTACAGACGAATTTAATTGAGTTTAGCTGGTGAGAATGCCTACCTTTGAGTCATTTTGTCTCCTAGGTTAGAACTTGAAGAACACGGGTTGGGGCTTAAGTAATCCTTCTTCCCACAAGTTTCTTCCTTTCCTTAGCCTCTTCTCCCCGTCCAGCACCCCTCACAACGCATTAGGCCGACCATGGGGAGATTGAGGTGTGTTTAAGCTCCCTTGGTTTCCATTTCCTATTATGAGTCTATTCCTCCTTTAATTATAATACAATTGATTCCTTATTTCTCTCTACCTTCCAACCTTTCCACCTCCTATTTGGGTTAGGATGGGTTTGCAATTTTTTGCCAACTAATAGGGTAGGGTTAGGAGTCCAATTCAGCCCATATTCACTATTTTAATGATTTAATAACCCTTTTGTAAGGCCCTCGAACTTTTTTCTTATCCCCAGATATATGGCCAGTCTGAAAGGACGATCCAGACGCTCGAGGATATGTTAAGAGTGTGTGTGCTTGATTGGAAGGTTGATTGGGAGCACCATTTGCCTCTTGTGGATTTCGCCTACAGTAACACTTTCATGTGAGCATTGGTATTGCTTTGTTTGAGGCTTTCTATAGGCGGCCTTGTAGATCTCCTTTGTGTTGGGAGGAGATAGGGATAGGCAGTTAATTGATACGGAGTTTGTGCAGGAGACTTTGGATAAGATTTAGCTTATCAGGCAGAGGCTTGTTGCGGCGCCGGATAGGCAGAAGATTTTACGCCGATAATGAAGGAAGATTTAGAGTTCGAGTGGGTGAGCATATTTTTCTGAAGGTTTCGCCTACCCGAGGCATTGTTATGTTTGGCAGGCATACAAGTTGAGTCCTATATTCATGCCCGTATGAAATTCTTAGGCGAATAAGCAACGTTGCATATGAGCTAGCCTTACCTCCGGCACTAGCAAGTGTGTATCCTGTATTCCGTATCTATGCTCAGAGGTAGGTGTGGGATCTGTCACATATTGTTAGTCACGAGCCGTGGGATTCAGCCAGATCTGCCGTTGTTGACCAACCCATAGCTATCATTGATCGGAAGGTTCAGCACCATACGAACAAGAGTATTGCGTCCATAAAGGTGCTTTGGCGGAACTTCTCACGGGAGGAGGCTACATGGGAGCTTGAGGATGCTATGATGAAAAATATCCCCAGTTGTTTTGGTTAGTATTGTCATTCTAACTTCGAGGACGAAGTTTTCTTTTAGAGGAGAGGGTGTAAGCCCTCGAACTTTGTTCTTATTATTCGGATTTTTGCTATATTATACTTAGTTGTTTTGTGTATAGTTTGTGAGTATATGTGCATATTATATACATACTTATTTCATATATATTGTCTTTATTTAATTGTGCATATGTATTTAAATTGTACAGGCATATTGAATGTATTTGTATATGGTGTATATATGCTATTTGATGCTTCTATTTTCTAGTCGAGATGCCAATAAACGTCAACATCCATTGACGTTGAGGGCATGTTGACGCAACCAGTGTGCCGTTGACTCAGAGTCGGCGTCTAGATCGATGGCCGTTTATTTCATGTTAACAGCAGAGAAGTGCCGTTTACTTCCCAGTTTCTGTTGCGATTTCAGTTGGGAATGGCGGCGTTTTTCCTCGGTTCTGGATTTACAAACCCATTTTCCAACGGTAGGATTCCAACCTTAACGCGTACCCAAACCTTAGCTGTATAAAAAGCACCTGTTCTTGGCTGAGTTAGGTCTTTTTTCGCCCAAAAGAGAACCTAGGTTTTCTTGTGGTGAAAACTATGTTTTGTGCGACCTAAATTCGATGACTTGGGGTCTCATCCGGCGATCTTCATCGACTGGGAGTGCACTTGACATTGGTGACCTTCCCCGACTCCGTGTGTTGACCTACATCAACAGAATGATCGGATCTGGGAGATTTGGAGCACCCTCTTGCTTGGCCGAGGAGGGCATCTTCGGCTAAATAATCCCATTAGACAAATTTTCAAAGTAAAGTGATCTAGGGATTTTCATCCCTACCCATGTCCTTTGGGTCCTAGGTTTTTATTAGAATTTTTCCTCGTGTCCTAGAACCCCCAATTCTTTAAATTTTGTGCGTTCAGTCTGTGTTTTTCTGCAGATAGGAACTTGACGACAAGCTTGCTGCCGTCAGATCTTTAGTTGGCGGCAACATCGTGTGTCGTTACCCCTGTTGCGGCAACCCCTTTGCCTCCAAGTTCTTCAGTTTTTACAGAATGGCTATTTTGATCTCCGTGGTATGTTTTATAGATTTTGGGTATATGTACATGTTGTGAAAATTGTATTTGGTCCAGTACAGTCCTTAGGTGATATCATGAGGAGGTGTCAAATTTCTATAAATAGTTTTATTTATTAAATTTCTGTAATGGGCTATGGGGATGATTTGACCATGATAATTCCTGAATAATTAGATCCATTATATATAGGGTTTCAAAAATTTCCATGATGGTACGATTACTGATTTCAAGTTTTTGAACTGTTAGAACTGACTGTATGATGTGAATCATGTTTAATGGATTTTTTTGATGAAATGCCTGAAATCTATCTTAATTATTAAAATTAGATTTACTGTTCCAAAAAACCTAAAATTTTAGCTATGTGATACATATCCTGAGTAAGTTTGTGATAAAAATTTCGTTCTTTTTATATAATAGTAATACTGTTACTAATTTAATAAAAGAAAATGACCACGATGAGCATTTAAGGGTAATCCTGTGAAATTTAATGATTAGCAACATGATTAGGACTGTTTTAATGATCAACTTATCACTGTGAAATAGTGGCATCATGTTATGAAAACTGAAGCATGTGTAATTGTTTAAAGTGAATGCAAATGTGTTTAAATAGTGCATGTGTATAATGTGAACATGTGATTAAGTGAATGTGTAAATTTGTGCCGAGATTGACACTGCTACCATAGAGGGCTGTGGAGCCGTACTGTAGTAAAGTCACTACAGGAAGGCTCAATATGTGTGATATCCTATGGGCATTAGGATAAATCCTGGAGGTGGACAAGTACCACTGGTTAGGGTGGAGAGGGCTTCTCCCGGTCTGTGTAGTACCAAGATTCATCACTGTGTTTGCCTAGGTGGCAGATATGTTGGTATGTGTTATGTGTATGTGTGTCCTTCTTATGGTGGTTTGGACTATGTGTCACTGCAACTAGTGTAAACAATGTAAATATGTGAATGTGAACATGTAAATTGTGCAAATGTGAAAGGTGAGCATATGAAAGTGTTAAATGAATGTGTTAGCATGAAAATAGATGTGAACTTGTGTACATGTGATATATTTACATAATACAGCAAGCTAAATGTGTACATAAGTGTGATAATTTCATGTGAAAATGAGTATATATCATGCTAGGTATGTTTATTTATCATGTACATAGTTCCATGCTCTAGTTGTACATAATTGTGAAATGAATTGAATAAGATTTGAGCCATTAAATCGTGTTGGTTACAACATGTAGAAAGCCCTACGCTTTCATATTTGTTTGGTTAGTGATATGAAGCATGTATCATGTTATTCCTAAATGTTTAAAAGGCTAGCTGTGTATGTGATAGGTGTATGGATGCCATCTTTATTTGCTTACTGAGTCTTTTTAGACTCATACTTGCTTTGGCGTATAGGTGAGACAGGTGCCTCCGTTCTTGAGGAGGACATAGTGAGGAGCGACTCTGAGTGCGAGGAGTAGCTTCACTTTGTTGGACTTACTACATTGTTACTTTCTTTTCATTAGTATGTAAACTTTGAAATTGTAAATTCATATGGACAATGTATTTTAATTAGAGTTGTAATAATGTGGACATTGGTATTTCTTTATTTATTACTATATAGACTGTGGATAGGTGATGATATGGAATGAGAATATTTCTTTTAATTCTGCTGTAAATTTTGAGATTTGTGTACATCTCAATCTATCGTTTAGTGTTGGGTAAATGTCCCACTATGACGGCGTTCTTTGTACCAACGTGGATTGGTATCCTATATCGGTATAAGGAGGGTCGTTACAGAGATTGGTATAAGAGCACCCAGGTTGAGATTGTACATGAATATACCATCATCTTCATAATATCTAAATCATTATAGAATTCGTTCATATATGAAGAAAAAAGTCTAATAATGAATAAAAGATAGTTAAGAAAATGGTTAGGACTAAATAACTTAGTTTCTAACTAGATTAAATTGTTTTACAGGCTATGGCTACTCGTTGTAGGCGTGTGCCCAGGCTCAGGATGACAAGTAGAGGCGTGAGGACAGGGTGATCAGCAGGCCCCAGTACCACAGGGTTCTACAGTACTTCCTCCACTACTGCCTGTGGATTATGGAGTGTTCATGCAGGGTCTGGTCCAGGCTATGCATACCCAGACGCATACTTGGGCGGCATTGCAGGCTCAACTGCAGGCTCACGTTAGAATTGTTAAGTAGGAGTAGCCTGTTTTTATTAAATGTATGATGGTTATATGTGTTGCTTATATTGCTTGTTGTGGCAGCTCAGGCTCCAGCTGCGATCCCTTAGGAGCAAGGCCATGGTGGTCCTTCCATCATGGAGAGATTCAAGAGGATGGCTCCACCCTCTTTTAAGGGGAAAAGTCAGCCACTTTTGGTGGAAAGCTGGATGAGGGAGATTGAGAAGATCTTCCACGCCATTAGGTGTGCCAAGGAGGACAAAGTTATTTTGGCCTCCTATATGCTTCAGGTATTTATTAATTATGTATACATGTACTTGTGTTAGGTTAAGTTTTGTCTAGATTGGTGCTTATGGGTGTATCTTGTAGGAGAGAGCCGATGTGCTGTGGGCCTCTTTACTTTACACCAGGTTCGAGGATGTGCTTTCGAGGTGACTTGGGATGAGTTTACGAGGCTGTTCCAGGCCAAGTTCATCCCCGAGCATATCCAGGACAAGATGGATAGGAGTTCCTTTCTCTTATCAGGCTCCTTTTCAGTGTTAGAATATGACGCCAGGTTTGCTGAACTGTACAAGTATGATCCTCACAT
Source organism: Colocasia esculenta (assembly GCA_014218235.1). Taxonomy (NCBI): domain Eukaryota; kingdom Viridiplantae; phylum Streptophyta; class Magnoliopsida; order Alismatales; family Araceae; genus Colocasia; species Colocasia esculenta. The sequence continues at coordinate 19,673 of JACBKR010003033.1, forward strand.
AGTTGTTGATGAGCGCAGGAAGGCGAAGAGTTCGTGATGGGTCTAAGCCATCACTGAGGTCAAGGCTTGTGGCGTTTGACCACCGTATGCTAGATTAGGCTCTCAGCACTTGTGTGGCAAAGAGCGATATGGAGCAGTATCTGGAAGAGAAGAAGGCATCGCAGAGAGGTCCGCACCACCTTTTCAGTGGCAGGACAGGAAGAAGGCAGTGTATCAGTCACCACAACATCCAGTGGCAGCTAGTAGTCAACAAGCAGTTACTCCGCGGTCCCCCGGCGTCAGGCTCATCGACAAGAAGAAGTGCCTTCACTATGGAAGAGCTCATGGTGGTACCGAGTGTTGGAAGTTAGCGGGGAAGTGTCTCAAGTGTGGCAGTCCAAGCATCAGATCCGAGAGTGCCCCAGACTACAGCAGGGTGTTCAACGTGGAGCGCCAGCCTCAGTAGCGACAAGAGTAGCAGCATCAGTGACAGGGAGACTAGGAAGGCCTCGAGTGTTTGCTTTAGCATGAGAGGATGTTGAGTAGGCAAAAACGTCATAGAAGGTACAGTTCTTTTCATGGGTGTGCTTGTTCGGGTTTTGTTTGATATGGGTGCCACTCACTTGTTCATTTTCCGAGTGGTTTGTGAAGCAGTTAGCTATAGAGTCAGGAGTAGAGGCTGAGGAGTTAGAGATTCCTTTGTCTGTGCACACAACAGCAGGAATGGTATCGACTAGAAAGTGTATTCCGTCTTTACCAGTGTGCATTGAAGACTGAGGCTTAGATGGGTGCTTCTTTTTGCTTAAGATGAAGGACTATGATGCAATTCTAGGTCTGGATTGTCTAGAGGAGTGCTATGTTTTGGTAGATTATTGTGGGAAGAAGATTACTTTCTGTATTCCTGGTGTGGATGAGTTTTCACATCCATTTCCAAGGAACTTTGCGGGAAGGTTTTGTGATCTCTGCCATGAAGGTGATGAGGATGGTGAACAAGGGGTGTGATTCTTTTCTTGCCAGTGTGGTCTTAGTACCGAGGCTGATCATCACCTACCCTTGAGGATATTCAGGTGGTGTAGGAGTTTCCAGACGTGTTTTCTGATTATTTTTCTAGATTGCCACCGGCTAGGGAGATAGAGTTTACTATAGAGTTGCTTTCAGGCACCTCTCCTATCTCTAAGGCTCCATATCGGATGCACCTGCGGAGTTAGCGAAGCTGAGGAAGCAGTTGTAGGATTTGCTGGACAAGGGTTTTATTCGCCCTAGTGTGTCACCTTGGGCGCACCTGTATTATTCTTGAAGAAGAAGGATGGTTCCCTTAGGCTGTGCATTGATTAGAAAGCTCAACCAGGTGACTGTGAAGAACAGGTATCCCCTTACTGCGGATTGATGATTGGTTCGATCAACTACAGAATGCATCAATATTTTCTAAGATTGATCTACGGTCTGGCTATCATCAGTTAAGGATTAGGAGTGAAGATGTGTCCAAGACAGCCCTTAGGACTCGTTATGGACATTATGAGTTTTTGGAGCTTCCATTTGGTCTGACCAACGCCCCTGCAGCATTCATGGATCTCATGAACAGTGTTTTAGACCTTATTTGGATAGCTTCGTCGTGGTGTTCATTGACGATGTGCTAGTCTATTCTCCCGATGCGGCTACACACCGTGATCATTTGAGGGTTGTTCTGGAGGTTCTTTGAGAGCACAAGCTGTATGAAAAGTTCAGAAAGTGTGATTTCTGGATGCGCGAGGTTCATTTTCTTGGGCATGTTATCTTAGGTACTGGAATAGTAGTTGATCCGGCGAAGGTCCAGGCTGTGTTAGATTGGGAGATTCCAAGGACCCCATCGGAGATTTGGAGTTTTCTTTGTTTAGCAGGCTATTATAGGCAATTTACTGAAGGTTTTGCATCTATCGCCACACCTTTGACTAAGCTAACCAGGAAGGTTGTGAAGTTGTGTGTGGTCTGAGGATTGCGAGAGTAGCTTTCAGTTGCTGAAGGTGAAGCTTACTTCTGCACCCATATTGATCTTGCCGAGTGGTGTAAGGGTTTTGCCATCTATTCAGATGCTTCTCAGACCGGTCTTGGCTATGTTGATGCAGCATGGTAGGGTAGTGGCATATGCTTCTCGCCAATTGAAGAAGCATGAGTGTAACTATCAGACTCATGATTTAGAGCTTGTGGTAGTGGTTCATTCACTGAAGATCTGGAGACACTATCTTTATGTGTCCAGTTCTAGGTGTTCACTGACCCCGAGAGTCTGAGGTATCTCTTCCCTCAAAGAGTTGAACTTGCGGCAGAGGATGGATTAAGTTCCTCAAGGAGTACGACTTCGAGCTTTAGTATCATCCCAGGAAGACGAATGTGTTGGCAGATGCGCTTAGCAGGAAGAGGTCGTTGCTTCAGCATGATTGGAAGATGTTTGAGGATGCAGCCTGTGCGATGACTGAGTTAGAGCCATTGTTATGTAAGGCTTTCGTGGCTCAGTTATCTATCCGGTCCACTATTCTAGATGAGGTGATTGAGCAGCAGAAGGCTGATCCTAGACTCCAAGAGTTGGTAGGCAAGGCAAGCATTGCTCGTGATGAGGACTGTGTCATTAGATTTCAGCACCAAGTTTGTGTTCCCGATGTTGTAGATATCCGTGAGCATGTCCTAGCAGAAGCTCATAAGTCGGGGTTCTCTATTCATCAAGGCAACAATAAGATGTACCAAGATTTGAAGAGATCCTTCTTGTGGTCTGGCATGAAGAGGGATGTGGCCGAGTTTGTATCCAGTGTTTTGTATGCCAACAAGTGAAGGCCGAGCGTCAGCGACCATCGGGTCTTATGCAGAAGATGGAGATCCCAGTATGGAAGTGGGAGGCTATCACTATGGATTTTGTGATGGGTTTGCCCTGATCAGTGAAGGGCAATGACTCGATTTGGGTGATTGTAGACCGTTTCTCCAAGACGGTGCATTCTTACCGATGAAGAAAAGCAGTCCATAGAGAGTTTGGCTAGGCTGTATTTAGTAGCATTGTGAGGTTGCATGGTGTGCCAAAGTCGAGTTATTTCTCACTGAGACCCGAGGTTTACATCGAGGTTGTGGCAAGGTCTTGAGGAGGCATTGGTTCTCAGTTGAAGCTTGTTCAACGATCCATCCCCAGACAGATGGCCGTTTGAAAGGACTATCTAGACGCTCGAGGATTTGTTGAGAGCATGTGTGCTTGATTGGAAGCATGATTACGAGCTTCATTGCCTCTTGTGGAGTTCACCTACAACAACAGCTTTCATGAGAGCATTGGTATGGCTCCGTTTGAGGCTTTGTATGGGCGGCCTTGTAGATTTTCTTTGTGTTGGGAGGAGACATGCTCCGAGTCAGTGTGCACTAACTCTTGGTTATCCTCTGTCTCTCCTGAAATCTTAAGTAAGTATGAGTCTACAAGACCCAGCAAGTCACATGAAAGACATTTCAAGACACTGTATATAATAGATTTAAAACATGGTACATATATGTATCATCACAACCTTTATATCTTATAACTTTTCCTACTAACATGATTCTAAGTCATTTAGCAATCAATCTTTACATAGTATGTCTAATTATCATGAAATAAAACATTTCATGCAATGCATATAAGTCATATCTTATATTCTAACAATTGAACTAACTTGTACCTATGCATAGCATGCAATCAAATTTCCATGGTATATGCTTATTATCATGCAACATGTAAACAATTTAAGTAAATCTTTAATTTTTATTATGCCATATGCAATTAGTTTTCATGTAGCATGTAATCATTTAAACATGTAGTACTATTTCAGATAACAAGTGTCATGTAGTTCATGTAGCATGTAAACAAATGACATGTGATCATGTAGCATGTAACATGTAGACATTTATCATGTAATCATGCAGTCAATTATCATGTAGTTTGCCAAGACATAGCCCGCACTATTATAGAGACATGTAGTCTATAGTCATTCACTTATCACCTAGGCAAAGCAGTGATGAAGTCATGGTCATTGCGCAATACCGGGGAAAGCCCTTCCCACCTTAACCATAGAACTTGTCTACCTCCAGGATTTCCATCCATTGCCCACAGATTCAGTAGGTCATTTCATATAGTTGAACCATTACCATAGGGGCATTCCATGGTGTAGTTGTAGGAAATATCTATCACAACAATGTCTTATTGGGCAATTTATTTCAAAATATGCATTAACATGTATGCAATTATACAATTTACATTTTCATATAATTCTATCATGCTCTTTCATGCCTTACAATAATTTATCAAGTTATTAATACAATATCATGCAATCAATTTTTCCTCAGTTTCTGAAATCAACCATACTGTGCAACAGTAACCTATCATGGTACTACCTGATCACATTCATTCATGTACATATATCTCATGAATAATAAATTCAGTGTGCATTTTCCCTTCAAAAATTCATAACCATATGTACAGAAGTCTAAAAATCCCAAAATTTTGACAGTAGTTCTGTTTCGATCTTTTCGTGCGCATACAAAATTTCATAATTTTATGATCTCTGTAATTATTTTTCATGAACATTCTTTAAAATTCAAATTATTTAGCATGATAAAATAGTGATCAAATCATGTAAATTTGCACACAAGGATTAAATACAGTGGATCTACAGTATTAATTAACAGTGGTACAGTTTCTAACTTCAACATTTAACATGGATTACGCATGCATTTGTTTCAATAACTTTTCTACATCACATGTAATTCCAAAAGAATACACTAAACATAATTTGCACATCATTGCAATGACCTGTCCACAATGTAATAGCACTAAAATATTCAAAACATAACCTGACCGAAATCCCATACATGTATGAACGCAGACAAATAAGTAAAATCAGATTTCTGAATTCACAGTACTGATAAACTTAACGCAATAGATGTAGTGTTTACAGAAAGTAGACGTCCACATATCCTGTCGTTAAGAATCAGTAGATGGCGGCACATAGCGCTGTTGACATATAGTAGATGTCGAAAAAATACATGTCGTTTTACCTGAAATAGAACGGTATCGATGGTGTCGTTATAAAACTCAACGGCAAGAGATATGTACATCAAGTTCATACGTCCAGAAAACACAGAAACTCCACATAAAATTATAGAACTTCTACCCTTTCCCGTATATTATTTTCATGGTTCCAAAATCTGTAAAATGTTAATTTATAGTCTAAACTATCCTAACCAATCCCCCATGTCACTTGCCTCTGACCCTCCTTCTAGAGTAACGAAAAGAGATCCGAAGAAGCCCGGCTTGGCAGTAAGGCAGTCCTCCTCCACAACTTCAATCGCTCCAAATCCGCTTCTAACACAGCTCTCTTGCTTGGAGAAGCTTCAGATCTCGATGATGAACATTCCACCTTGGTCCAAGAACCTTCAAATCGCACGAACAGCACTGCAAAACCCTTCTCTCGCCTTCCTCTTCTTCCTCTTCTCAAACCAGTGCGAAAATCCTCTCCCATGGCCAAAACCGGGTCTTAAAAGGTTCCCACGCCTAGCCAAGACTTAATCCAAGCCCTAGGATCAGAAACACACCAGATCTACCCTTAAATGCTTGGAAACGACCGATTTATTCTCCCCCGGAACAGTAACATCAAAAAGGCAAGTCAGGTTAACGTCAACCTCAGTAGCCATCAGCCACGATGTAGACGTCTATCGATCATGTCATCTACATACTTGCCCAAAAAATTAAATATTTCATAAATAATAAACAACACAATATGTTGTCGTTAACAAGAAGTAAATGGTAGACGATCATCCGCTAACAGCTGTCAACGCCAGCAGATGTTGACGCCAAGTTCAACACAGAACATCTTACAACTACATGCAGAAATATACATACAATTGCAATATAAATTTCAAGAAAAATTCTAGGGCACTACATCCTCTTCCCCTTAAACTAACTTCGTCCTCGAAGATTGAGTTAGAATACTCACCAACAAGGACGGATAAAGCTTCTTCAAGCTCCCACGTCGCTTCTTCACGCGAGAAATTCCTCCACAAGACTTTCACGAAGGGATCGACCTCGATCTCAATTCTTGCACCTTCCGATCCAGAATCTCCACAGGCTGCTCCGCATATGACAAATCTGGCTGAAACTACACTGGCTCATAACTAATCACATGACTGGATCTCTAACATATCTCCTCAACATGGATATATGGAAAACTAGGTGCACTGCTGCCAAAGATGGTGGCGAAGCTAGCTGGTATGCCACATTCCCTATCTTCTTCAATATCTCAAAGGGACCAATAAATCTCGAGTTCAGCTTGCCTCTCTTTCCAAATCTCACTACACCCCTGGTTGGCGATACCTTGAGAAAACATGGTCTCCTACCTCAAAGCCCAGTCCTTCCTTCTCGTATCAGCATAACTCTTTTGGCGAGCTGAGCTGCCTTTAATCTCTACACAATCAACTGGATCTTTGCTGAGATTCCTGTACCACTTCTGGGTCCAACCAGATGCCGATCTTCTGCTTCTTTCCAACACAACGGGGATCTACAAGGTCTCTCGTACAAAGCCTCAAAAGGTGCCATACCTATGCTCGAATAGAAAACTATTGTTATATGCAAATTCCACAAGAGCTAGGTGCATTCTCAGTCTCCTTTCCACTCCAGAACACAAGCCCTAAGCATATCCTCCAATGTCTGAATAGTCATCTCGGACTATCCATTCGTTTGTGGATGAAATGCCGAGCTCAACTTCAATTGACTACCAAAAGGTTGCTGTAAGCTCTGCCAAAATCTAGAAGTAAACCTCGGATCACAATCTGTGATAATCGACTTCAGAATTCCATGCAGCTTCACAATGCCATCAATATACAATCTAGCCAAGCTCTCTACAGACTGCTTCTTCTTCATAGCAAGGAAATGAGCACTCTTTGAGAATCTATCCCCAATCACCCACATGGAATCATTCCCTCTAGTCGATCTAGGCCATCAGTCACAAAATCCATGGTCACTTGCTCCCACTTCCACTGAGGATATCTAGCCTCTGCATCAAACCTGATGGTCGCTGACGTTCTGCCTTCACCTGTTGACAATCAAGCAAGCATTTGCCACAACATCCGCAACATCCCGCTTTATGCCAGACCACCAGAATGAATGCTTCAGATCCTTATACATCTTCCGACTACCTGGGTGAATAGAGAACTGTGATATGTGTGCTCTCTCCAAAATCTCCTTCCGCAAGTCTGCATCATTTGGGACACACACCCTATGATTCAGATGAATCACACCATCTTCATCTCTAATAATACCAGCCTTTCCAACCAGCTCCTGCAATAGAGGGTCATCTTTTTGCAGAGCAATAACCCGATTATTGAACAGAAGATCTCTGTGACAACTAAGCCTGAACATGCTGCACAACTACGGCTCCAAAATAGCCAAAGATCTTGAAGCATCTTCAACATCTTCCAATCCAGCTGCATCATTTGCCTCTTCCTGCTCAAAGCATCCGCCACACATGGCTTTCCCTGGGTGGTAAGAAAGCTCAAAATCATAATCCTTTAGGAATTCTATCCACCTCTGCTGCCTCAATTCAACTCCTTTTGGGAGAACAATATTTGAGACTCTGTGGTTTGAGAGAGCTCAAATCTGACTCCATACAGATAGGGCTCCAGATCATCAAGGAAAGACCACTGTCGCCAGTTCCAAGTCATGAGTTGGGTAATTGCGCTCATGCCCTTGAGTTGCCTAGATGCATACGCCACAACTCTACCTCCCTGCATAAGAACACAGCCGAGCCCAATCTTCGAAGTATCTATGTAGATAGAGAAAGAATCCCCACCATTGGGTAAAACAGGCACTGGTGCTGAGGTCAAACGAGTCTTCAATTCCTGGAAACTCTTTTCACAAGCCTCTGACCATTCAAACTTCACTCCCTTCCTTGTCAGCCTTGTCAAAGTAGCCGCAATAAAGAGAAATCCTCGATGAATCTTCTATAATAGCCAGCCAAGCCAAGAAAACTCTTGATGTCAGCAGACGATCTCGGTGTCCCCCAGTCAAGGACAGCTTCCACCTTAGCTAGATCGACAGATACACCTTCTCCCGAAATAACATGCCCCAAGAAATGGACTTCCTTCATCCAGAAGTTCCACTTATTGAATTTAGCATACAGCTGGTGCTCCCTCAAGATTTCCAACAATCCTCAAATGCTCTCGATGAGTCTCTTCATCAGGAGAGTAAATCGCACATCATCAATGAAGACTCCTACAAAAGAATCCAGATACTACCTAAATATCATGTTCATCAAGTCCATGAAAACTGCTGGAGCATTAGTTTAACCAAAGGGCAAGACTAGGAATTCATAATGACCATATCTCATCCTAAAAGCCACCTTAATAGAATCTTCCGGCTTAATTCGGAGTTGACGATAGTCAGAACAAAGATCGTCTTAGAAAACACTGAAGCTCCACGCAACTATCAATCAATCATCAATACGAGGTAAAGGGTACTTGTTCTTGATAGTCACCTGGTTGAGCTTGCCGTAGTCAATACACAGCCTCATTGACCCGTCCTTTTTCTTCACAAAGAGTACAAGTGCTCCCCATGGTGAAACACTCGGCCAGATAAACCCTTATCAAGTAATCGTGTAGTTGTTCCGCAATTCTACCAATTCCGTTGGTGCCATACGATAAGGAGCAATAGAAATAGGTACTATGCCAGGAACTAACTCAATGCCAAACTCAATCTTCCTTACGGGGGCAAACCAGACAAATCCTCGGGAAGACATCGCTGAAATCTCGGACTATATCAATATCCTCCACAGACAAGACCTTCTTCAAATCCTCGGATACAACCACACTAGCAAGAAACCATCACAACCCTTGCTCAACATCCGGGCTGCATTCAGAGTAGAAATCATGATTTACCGACATGTTCTGGGTAACAGGTGAACAAATTCCTCCTTACCAGGGATCGAAAATAATAATCTTCCTCTTGCAATCCATAAAAGCTTAGTGCTCCTCGAGGCATCTAAGCCCAATATAGCATCATAATCCTTCATCTTTAGAAATAGAAACTACCAGGAAAAACCCGCTCCTCAATGCTCACATGAAGAGAAGGAAACACTGCCCAGTCCTTATAGTCCCGACTAGTATGAACGACAAGGGAATCTCCACTCTTCCGGAACCAGACCATTCTCCTTCATCAAAACCTTCGCAAACCTCTTAGAAATAAAGCTATGCGTAGCACCAGTATCGAACAAAACCGAGCATGCATTTCCATAATCAAAATCATACCTTCTGTGATGTGCTCTGCCAACTCTGCCTCATCTCTCGCCAAAGCGAACACTCGAGCCTGAGCCCTCGGTCTCCCAGCTGCTCTCGGTGCCGGGCTAGCTGCTGCTGGTGCTACTGCCGCTGCAGTCTGTTGCGCCATCTTCGACAATCTCTGATCTTGTGGTTTTTGTCACCATACCTCAAGCACCCCCCAGAAGTAGCCCAACAGACCTCTCCTCCATGACGCTTCCCACACTGAGTACACAAGGGCTTTTCTCTAACTTTGTCCCCGCTTGGTGTCGTGCTGCCACTCTCGCTGGTACCACTACTCTCTGCTGAAAAGCTGGTGCCTTCTTCTTTCTGTCCTGCCACTGAAATTCTGATCTTGGCCTCTTCAAAGAAGCCCTCTTCTCCTCTAGGTACACCTCCCTCTCTACCTCCTGCATGCATGCCGCTGACAAAGCCTCCTCCATGGATCGATGCCCGAAAGCCACCAGTCTAGTCCTTAGGATGACTTCAACCCCATAATGAACTTCTTTACTTTCCTCAGCTCATCTACCACAATGTGGGGAGCTACTTGGACAGCTCCATAATCTAGCCTCATACTCAAGCACACTCATTGACCCCTGGGTCAATGTCAGAACTCTTGCTCCATGCGATCTTGCACATGCTCCGAAATGTACTTCGCCCTGAACAGACGAACAAACTCAGCCAAAGCAACCTCTACATCTCCATCTCCAAACTATGTGCATAGCACTGACAACCACCACACATCGGCACACTCCTACAAAGAAGGTAATTACCTCTAAGGGTGCACCACAAAAACAAACATAAAACCATTCTTTACCTGCAACATATATATAGCTAAAGTCACCCTTTCCTCTTCCGTGCATCAGATGACACGAAAGATCTTTTTCGTCTCCCGAAGCCAACTCTCTGCCAAGATGGGATCACTCTCCCCCTTAAAGAAAGGTGGGGTCTGTAAGGTCTCGGGTCTTTAGTGGATCCTTATTGGTCTGTTAGAGGTTCTGTGTGGTCGACGACAGACCATTGTCGTTGACTTGGGGTTGACGGCTAGGGCTTGCCGTTGAGTCAGAGTCAGCGTCCAGCGATGTGGACGTCTGATGTTGAACTCAATGACATGGGATCTGGACGGCAGTCTGTAGGCGGTTCAGTTGGCGGCCAGAGATGTTGACGTCGACTAACCAGTTCTGTTGAAGTAGGGCAGCCCGAGAGCAGAACCTACCTTTCTCATTTCCTCTCCTTCTCTCCACCTTTGCCTTTCTTGATTCCTGCAGCTTCTGTTGAGTGATTTGAGCTCGTGGGAAGGCCTTGGATCGTGTGGCGTTGCTAGATCGGGCGGGAAACGCGAGGTTTTGGCGTGATTCGCGCGGAGTCTTCGGGGAGATCTGACGCGATTGGTGGCGTTTGGGGATTAATTAAGCGTTCTGAGGTAGGGACTTAACCCCTAAACCTTCCCCAGCAAAAAGCATGTCCATTAACTGAATTGAGTGCAAATCATGGTTTAGGGTTGGGTTATATCATGCCGGAATTGAGGGTGGTTTGGATAATCTAGGTGTTAGATTGTCTAATTATGATGTTCTGATAATGTGGATTGATGAGAGGACGTTTCCCTCCATCAGTCAGAATGTTAGTAGTGTTTATGCCCTTTGGGACTGATTCGGTTCAGTTCTGGGTATGGGGGACTGAAGATATCAACGTCCACATCTGTTGAGTTGAGATCTTCAGGGGATTTAAACGACAAGGTCGATTGCTGTTTAGTTATTGTTGACGACATAGGGGCTGCCGTTTATCTCTGATTGGCGGCAATCGATGTGGCCGTTTATATTCTGTGTCCCAGCAGACTTAAGTTGTGTGTTTAGAGGCGATTGACATGTGATGTCCGCCCTAATAGCACAAGGGGGCCAGGCTTAGAGTGTGACTCCGCCTGTGCATAGGAGTAGTTGTTTGTGGCACGAGGTGTTTACTACTGTACGGGGTTTCAAACGTTGAGTGTGTTCCGTCTGTTGTACGCGCGTTGCGTTACCGTGTACCCGTTTCTATTGTGTTACCTAGGCGTGGGTGCGACTCCATCTAGACGACTAGCGTGTGGTTGTCCTCCGCTAGTGAGCCGGGACATCGAGTGCGACTCTGTCCTGTGCGTACTCCTTTTGGTGGTTTTGAGCCGGTCTCCGTGGAGCCCCTTCTCTACCGCTAGGGTCAAGTGTAGGGGAAAAACCGGTCGTGGACCAGACGCGAGAGAGAGAGTCTGTAGTGTGCACACGTGGCTGGGGTTGAGAGCCTCTGTGGTGACGAGATGCCGAGCCACAGACCCTAGCTGAGTCCTACTTGCTGTGTGTGTGAGTGTGTGTTACTGAGCCGCATGGTTTACAGTTTTGTGTTGTGGTGCGACGTGTACTTACTTTCAGTTTTTACTTTCCGCACTTTAGTTTAGTTGCCAGTGGGGTTACTTTCCC
>JACBKR010003034.1:0-31417 GCA_014218235.1 Colocasia esculenta
ATATCTACATTTTTAGCTTAATTCAAAGGGGGATGTTAAGCCCCGACAAGAGACCATCGATGTAGTACAGATTACACCAAGTTTAATGTTGTGTGCATGAGAGCAGGCTTTTCGGTCATTGCAGTGAGAAACACCAAGTTTAACGTCTTGTTGATCACATGATACCTCCATTAGTCCTTGTAAGACAACAGAGGGTGTGCCTACCAAGAAACAGGATTTTATATATTGGATCCATCGGAAATTTTTTACACATTTTCCGACTGATATTTTATGACGAATTGTCGCCGAAAAGCGATCAAAAAAATCTCTTTCGACGAAATTTTTTCGTAAAAAATTTACTTTTTCTTGTAGTGTTTATTAGTGAGAATATATGACAAGTACCAAATTCCTTCAATATTTGTCTGCCAGTTGCAATTTTCTCACCTTTATTGCAAAGTACCACTCCCTTTTTACAATAAGTATTTCACGCTTGATGATGATAACGAAAAAATGTCTATTAACTCATGAATCAATGTAGAGATATCATTAACCGTTCAAAACACGGAGTATTATATAGAGTACTTCAAAAGAGGGAAAAGTAACATCTCCCTTGCCCGAGGCATATATTATGGAAGCTCGGTGCATTGCAACAAATTATTATGCTCACCTCCAATGACATCCCCCCCCCCCCCCCACCCCCACAATGAGATGCTGAGTTGTTGCAAATTATTAAGTTGACGGTTTGCAATAAGCATAGACAGATCCATGTAGAATCAGTGGGGTCACGTGATCCCACTGAAAATTTAAAATTTTATTGATGGGTCTAAAATTTTCATTAAATTATTTTAGTTGAAAATTTTTCTAAAGGAAAATGACCCTACTAAAAAATTTCTGAGTCAGTCTATGGCAATAAGAGTTTATCTATAGAAGAAACAAGAGATATGCTTGGTTGCTTGAGCAGAGATCTACGATGACTATTCCAATCAGTTATTAAGGACATTTTTATTTATAATTTTAGTATATTATTCATTTAAGATTGAAAGTGCTTACATATATCAAAATATTTTTATTTATAAAAAAAGATAGAAATAATAAGTATGATGCTTTCTTCTTATCAGAAGAACACCGTTGCCCCGAAAGGATTCCATCCTCGACGGTGGGAGACTTTTCTTCCGCACGTCGAAATTTGCCAACAACTGCTCAATGTCCCAAAGAATTGGATGCTCTAGTGATAGCAGGAATAAGAATTCTCTAAGTTCGTAATTGACATAAGTAGCTGATGTGGCCCTATGGCACATTTAAATGTGTAGAAAAGTTAGTTATTTACTCAATTCATTCCATATGATTGATTTATATAAAAATAACAAGACATAAGATAAAATGCATCTTCACCGGACAATATTCGACGTATTTTTTATCTTTATGTTCTATCATGGGTTTTTTAAATAAATATCATATTTAATTATTTAATTATTTAAATAATTAAAAAAAATATTTCCCAAAATAGTCACCAAGTTGGTGACCGGCTGGGGACGGCAATGCCGTGTTTGGAGCCAGCATTGGCAATGCCGGCTCTAAAGCCGGCGTTGGCAATGCCGACACTGAAGTCGGCATTGGCAATGCCGGCTCTAGCCGCGGGGTGGCAATGCGGACACTAAAGTCGTCATTGGCAATGCCGGCTTTTAGAGTCGCATTGCCAATGCCGACTCCAAGCTTTAAAAAATAATAAAAAAAATCCATCAGGCCTATGTTCTATCATGGGTTTTTAAAATAAATAATCATATTTAATTATTTAATTATTTAAATAATCAAAAAAAATATTTCCCAAAATAGTCACCAAGTTGGTGACGGCTGGGGACGGCAATGCCGTTGGAGCCAGCTTGGCAATGCCGGCTCTAAAGCCGGCGTTGCCAATGCCGACATTGAAGTCGGCATTGCCAATGCGGCTCAAAGCCGGCGTTGGCAATGCCGACACTAAAGTCGGCATTGGCAATGCCGGCTTGGAGTCGGCATTGCCAATGCCGACTCCAAACTTTAAAAAATAAAAATAAATCCATCAGGCCGCGCCTGTGAAAACACAGGGCGCGGCTTGTTGTTCACCGAGACCAGGCATATTGCCTGTGTCTCGGTGAACCTTCACCAAGACAGGCAATGTCCCGAAAAACACATAAATATTTTTCACTTAATTTGAAAAAAAGATAGGAAATGTAGATAATGATATTTTTGAAGAACATATACAAAAAAATTTTAACTCAATTTTTAAATTTTAGATTAGAATTTGAATCTTTTAAAATGATAGTAAAATAGATTATTCATAACAAACTATATGGTTGTAAACATACATATATTATTTTAAAAAAAATGGACAGCACCCTCCTGTTCACTTATATTTTCATTATTTGTACATGTTCTTGTATGTTAGCATTTCAATATATGTCAAGGATAATCACAAATAACATGTCAAAATATTTGTAAATGTCTAAGTCACACATACATCATGTCTAAGTCACATATATATCATGTCAAAATCACAAATACATCAAAGTTACATATGTACACGAGAACACAACTAAAAAACATCAAGTACATAAATCATCTCAAAAAAACTGTGGAAACCATCTCTTCTTTCCCTTTCTAGATGCTCGACCTCGACCACGACCACGACCACGGCTGTGACACTGCTCCTGTGCATCAACCTCTGTCTCCGATGTGGCTGTGTCTCATGCACTAAGATAGCATCACATGACTCTGCCCGCTCTGTCTCAGAATCCATGTCTTCTGATATACTGCCTAATGTCTCTCCAAGTAGGTCAGACTGACTCTGCTGTGCTAGTGTGCTACTCGAACCTCTGTGACGTCGCTGACGACGATATGTACATACCGTAGACTGTGGTGGCTGTGTATCTGTCATGCCCTCATCTGTCAGTATCTGTGAAGCTCCTACATCATATAGACCATACTGTGAAACTGTCATAACATCTGGATATAGTGAGATGGTCCTGCATCATCTGGCTCCTGTGGTGTGCTGCATATGGCTCTGAAGGTCCTGCATGTGATGTAGATGAATCTGTCCGCTGAACCTGAGATAACACACTATCAATATACATCTGCATGGATATAAATGTAGACTGTGCACTATCCGATATATCATCCTGAAGGCCAACACTAGCCATCATATGTAAATGCTTCATACCGTCTACCAGACTCCTCTCTATGTGATCTCGCGGCTCATAACGCATATCATAACTGAAACCTGGCCGAGCAATGTACCGCCTAGTGATAGACCAATACCAAGCCATATACTCCCCTCTACCAATACCAACAGTCTCCTCATCCGGTGGTATAATGTAATCTGCCCGATGATGCCACATCTGTACAAAATGTGCAAAATATCTAGCCCAATCAATATGCCCACGTCCCTTTCGGGTGACACGATCTAATGCATCAACAGGACCAGGAATATGTTGTACTCTACCAAACTGTCTAAGTACTCTATCTGGAACATGCATCTCAACAATAGAAAAACAAAGGAGAGGAACTCGAGACAACCAAAGATGAGATGCCTGCCTAGAAACAGCTGGTAACATCTCCAATATATCAGCAGTGTATGGCTCCCACCTAATCTGTATTGAAAATACAATTAGTAAGTGTAAGTATCGTATCCTCTGTGTACAATATAATAGGTTTCATTATGTTTACCTGGTAGTCCTCCTGATGATCAAACTCTGATCTGTACAATCTCAAAACATGATGGGATTATTTATCTCTGCTCTTCGAACATTCCACCTACAATTTATTTGTGACTTAGTAACATTCATATAAATAAATAGTCACACAAAATTTTAAATGTACCTGTGTCCCAAAGGCATGTCTTGTGTCAAAGGATGCATCGGAATGTCAGGACGTCCCACATGAAGTCGCTCCAAGACCACAACTGCAAAAAAAATCAATTACTTAGAATATGCAACCACATGCTAGAGACAAAATAAATATGCAGTAAATGACAAATTACCTGAAGAAGAGTCAATGAACCACAAATGGCCTTGGCACCCGACTTGCATGCAATAGATAACTGCCGATATAGATAAGCAAGTGTCGCACCACCCCACGAGTATCTACTAACCCGATCTAAGTCCCCTAGAAGGGGTAGATACATAAGTGGCACTGAATTTCCTGACTTATCATTGAAAATAGTGCATCCCAAAAGATGTAACAAGTATGCCCGTGCATGTCGTCTAACAACCTCTGCCGATGCATCCTCTGCAATAACTGCAAATGTCTCTCGCAACCAAGATAATTTTACTGAACCTCGTTTCATCGTATCCGGAATATCACCTAAAAGGGCCATGCAAGCATCTGTCCAATCTAAAGTAGTGTCTCCTACAACAGCATCACCATCAATGGTAATCCCATCAAAATAGCAACATCCTGTAATGTGATACTCATCTCTCCATGTCTAAGGTGGAATGTCTGTGTCTCACTCCTCCATCTCTCAACAAGGGCAGTGATCAATGCCCAATCTAACCTAATCCACTGAACCTGAGTCAAATGAAATAAACCAGATCTATGTACATATTCTACAATGCGTGGGTCAACTGTCCATGCACCTAATGTCCTGTGGTGCTCCCAACATTTTAGAACATCTGTTTCCTGGTAAAAAAACTTGAATATTAACATTAAATTTATGCACAAGTAACAACAACAATATCAAAACAATAACAATACCTGGCCAGTGTGAACCAACTGTGATCTATGAGAACTCTGTGCATATAATACAGAAGTATCTACAGGACCTGGTAACTGCTCCATCTCTGCAAAGCATGCATATAAAAAGAATGATAAGTATATAACCAACATGTGTAAACAAGACATGATATACATGAGATGAGCATAAGATGTAAGGAGACATATATATGCAAGGAAAAAAAAATACTTACTAATTGTGATGAGGGGGTTGTGCCCCTGGACATGTACTTCTATAATGTCCTGGTTGGCCACAATGACTACAATGATTATGAGATGACCCTTCTTTAGTCGTATCCATATGCATATGAAGACGTCTGCTACGTGGACGACCACTTTGCCTGCGACCAAATGGAGGTTGCAATGTAGCACCTCTATGGGAGGCCAATGTCGACTATCCAAGACAGGATGAAAAGCAAAGCCATATGTCTGTCGATAGGCCTCCACAGAATAAAATGCAGCACAAAAGTTTAAGTGTGAATATTGGCTGAATATGATCTACAAGATGCCACTATGTGGACACAAGAAGACCTGTCATGCAGTAAACATTGCAGGAGCAACCACATTGCGGTCCCAAGTTAACAGTGTACTGATGTCCGTGCGAATTAGTGACTTGAAACTCATGCCTAGAAAATCTGATCACCTGACATCTTCTAGCCTCTCGCTCAGTAACACGAAGTTGAACTTCTACAGTAGGAGCATATGATGATTCCCAATTCAAACCATCCTCACGTCGTTTAACAAAAAATTTGTTTAACCTGTAGAATGTTTTTGCACTAAAGCCTGGATAGGCAAACCTCGCGCACCTTTCAACACACTATTAAAACTTTCTGAAATATTTGTTGTCATCATACCAAACCGCTTACCACCATCATATACCTTTGTCCACCGTTCATAACCGACATCTTCCAACCATTCTTTGCTTGAGGATTCATTTCTCTATTTTCTGTATGAGATGTTGAAATTCAAAGATACATGTTCTAGTTGCTGCAGACCATAACAGACCTGTCAATGTCTTATCACGAAAATTTTTTGAAAATTATCAGCAAGATGTCGTAAACAGCAACGATGGAAACCAATAGGAGGAGGAAATATCTCAGGTACAGCATGCTCCAAACCTCTATGTCGATCAGAAATGATTGCAAGACCAACTCTATTTGTAACTTTTTCTCTGATGCACGCCAAAAACCATGCCCAAGAATCGCCATTTTCCGATTCCACAATAGCGAATGCAAGGGGGAATAAACCATCATCTGCATCTACACCAGTAGCAATCATCAAAACACCAGGATATTTTCCATACAGGTGTGTCCATCAACACTTATCAATGGCCTACAATGTGGAAACCCCTGTATCGAAGGTGCAAAAGACCAAAAAACTCTCTGAAATCGAAAGACAGATTGTTCTGCATAGGTGAACTGCACAACTGTCCCCGGATTTGTCATTGAAGGGCCTCTAGATACCTAGGTAGAGTAGCATATGATGTTTCCCAACTGCCGAATATTTGTTTCATAGCCAAACATTTTGCAATCCATGCTTTCTTGTAAGAAATTTCAACATGATATTCATCTAGTTCTTCTCACAATCTCTTCTGGAGTAATTGTTAACTTTGTCTTCACAGCTGACAAAATCAACCTTTGAACAAAACGAGATGTGCATTGACGATTGGAACTTTGCAATATTGGATTCACACATGTGAGGTCCAGCATATTTTGTTACTTTGAAATATTCAAATCCCTTGACAACTGATGCATGAACCCTCCATGCACATGTATCATGAATGCATTGAGCTGTAAACATCTTCGTGTGACTTCGTGTCACCTTATATTGGACACTATGTTTAACTGAATATGTTTGCAATGCATATATCAAATCTTCTTGTTTGTAAAATTTGTCCAACTTGAGGCTCTTCACCCTCAAAAGTACAAGGTACATCAATGCCTTCATGAGAATTATTCATTGTGGCTTCATCTATCCAGTGATCAGAAGTGAATACATCTGGGGTCTTGCTCATATTCAATTTCTGTATTATTAACCCTGGCAATATCAAATAATGGTTCATCATCTCCTTCTTCCATATTCTCATTGTCATCTATATCATCTTGTGAATCTATTTCATCTCCTTCATCCTCCCCAATCACATGTTCTTCTGTTACATGGTGCCTACATATTAATCAAATATGACATAAGATTTATGGTATGTTATATGAATACATCAAAATAATTTTTGAAGATGATGAAATCACTTACCCTGATGAGCTCGCACTAGGAAAAGTATGTGAAGGATCAGTGATTGGCATGAAAGGATACTGTGAGGATCCACCTCCATAGCCAATAGACCTCCAAATAAAAATTATAAAAGTTAACAAAATTTTCTCACACTAATATATATTTCGTACAATTATGGGAGACAACTCACCATGGGTTATAATCTGTAGGTAATGTGTAGTCATATGATTCATACGGACATCTCTCTCATTAGCAGAATAAAATCCAGTAGAATCAACATCATCATTCAGCATACGTGTGAAGTGTCCAGTTGGTTGTTGATACTCATAGTGTTGAGTATGCAAGTTGTCATCAATATGACCATGTGTTTGCACTTCATCGTTGCCTTAAATAGATATATTATCTATATCTTCCTTCTCCAAATATAATTGTACACTAGATACATGAGAAGGATACAAATCGAGCATACTTTCAACAGTTTCATCATCTTCAACTCTCACTGCAATATATTCACCCATAGAAGTAGGCCACTTGCATGTTATACCAATCTTAACATGTCTTTCGTCATATTTCGTCAAGATATATAACTTTCTCATCAGCTCAGTAAAACGTGTGTCTTTCTTTACACGCAAAATGCGTACAATACCTCCTTCATATTGAGGTTTATGATCCTCAATATGTAAGACACCATCATAATAACACATTAAGGAAATGTTGGAACTAGTCATATCTGCCATTTATAAGATAAAGAAATTACATAAATCAAATCATAATATCCAAACAAATCACATTTGTCAAATAATAATAATTTAAACACATTTTATTTGTCAAACAAAAATCATTAAATAAATCACATTTGTCAAACAAATTTATTTAAACAAATCACATTGTGTCAAACATTAATAATTTAAGTATTAATTTCATATATATCTAATATTATACAATTAACATCACATATTATAATATAAATATTAAATTATTAAAAAAATACATGTTGGTGTTCTTCCGGCCGGATGGCTGAGTGGTGGGGGGAAGGGAGGAGGAGGAGGAGGAGGAGGGGGGGGGGGGGGGTGGGGGAGGAGAGTGAGGCGGCGCGGGCTGGGGGGGGGGAGGGTGATGTGAGAGAGGAGGAGGAGGAGACCGGGGGGAGGAGGAGGAGGAGGAGGGAGGGCGGCGCAGCTGGGGAGGGGTGAAGGAGAGGGAGGCGGCGCGGGCTGGGGGGTGGGCAGGTGAGGCCGGCGGCAAGCAGGGGGGCTTCGGGTGGGTTTGCGAGGGCTTCGGGGGGGGTTGCGAGCAGTGTGAGGGTTCGGGGTTGGGGGGGTTTAAGTGCGGCAGTGTCGGCATTGAGAATCGACACTGAAGTCGGCATTGACAATGCCGACTTCAGTTGTGTCAACGTGTTGCAACGCCGGCTTGGAGGCACACCGGTTTCCAGCCGGTCACCAAGTTGCCTACGTGGCAACTTGGTGACTATTTGGGAAATATTTTTTTGATTATTTAAATAATTAAATAATAAATATGATTATTTATTTTAAAAACCCTCTTCATTTTAGTGTAAAGTATCATATTTAAAAACTATGCAAACTATGGAATCTACAATAGGAATTTACCATAAAAATCTACCTATAAATTCTCTAGGAAGCCATGAGGAAGGGCATTTTGTTCTTGTTCGCCAAGTATTATGTAAAAAATAGGAGAAATATTTCTCATTTTTCTTAGAGATAAATCTTTCTTTTTTTCTTTCAACTAATAAAATTAGGAAAATTAATTAGAGGTCCT
The DNA here is from genome assembly GCA_014218235.1 of Colocasia esculenta. Lineage (NCBI taxonomy): Eukaryota > Viridiplantae > Streptophyta > Magnoliopsida > Alismatales > Araceae > Colocasia > Colocasia esculenta. The sequence continues at coordinate 8,731 of JACBKR010003034.1, forward strand.
TATTAGAGAGTTAAGCTTAATTTATAATCCATATCACAAGACCAGAAGTCATATAGTCTTTTTGTTTTGTTTAATTTCTAATCCTTACTTTTAGTTTCTCAACATTTACGATCAGTCTTGAGAGACGAGTCATCTATTTAGCATCAATTTTTTTCTATTTTACCCTTCCTCTTCTAGTCTTTCTCTATGTAGACTTACATTCATTATAATTTGTACATATCGTTATAGTAAGTTTTGATATCACTTATAGTAAGTTTATATATCACTTATGGTAAGTGTTACGGGGGTTTCTAGGCAGGTCGGCTAACCCCAAGTATAGCCGACCACATCTGAGGATAGTCCGACATTCAGCAGCTTTGGCTAATTGACACGAACCTCACCTCGGATGAGAACTAGTTCGGATCGGCAGAGTCGACGAGAATGGCGGCGTCCGAACTGATCAGGGTATTCCCGTCGGGTCGGACCTCGGATCAACCGACCTCAGTAAGGCCATTGGCCGACATCTTAACTACAGCCTCACCAAGTACGTCAGCTACAGCTCTGGTCTATACGTCCCGGGCGTCTACAGCTCGACCCAGGCGGGCCTGTCTACGGCTCGGCCCAGGCAGTCTTGCGAATCCGACCACAAGGGAGCTCACTGTTTTGCACCTCGGGTCATCGAAAGCTCGGGTCTAGAGGACCTTGAGCTCGGCCCTCTCATGTGCCCCATCACAGCCCACACGGTCAACGGGCGAGTAGGGCAATGACCGAGAATCACGAAACTGCAAGTCACGGCCATTAAAGCCACGATCTCAGTAATCAGGCCTACGGGTGGCAACCACGATCATCGCAACTCAGTAGAAGTGACGACACCCAATCCGGCGGAAATCTCAATAACTCCCAGCGAGATTGACGGCTCGTCCAGCTCACACGTACGTGTCCTAACACTATATAAAGGGTAGACACTCCACATGTAAAGGTATGATGTTCTCCCCCATGCTACGCCATCTGCTCGGCTAGCGACTAACTTGAGCATCGGAGTGTCTCCCCTCCCCGCTGAGCCCACTCGGCGGGCTTTGCAGGTTAGGTCGGGAGGTCGGGAGCAACTTCACACGTCGGCCAAGCGCGCCTCAAAAGGATTCATCGACTTGGTCGTCTCGGCTCCGTCTAGCGAGAAACGCCTCAACGGTCACCTCGGCTGGAGCCGAGCTATGTTACTATAGCAGTAACATTGGCACCGTCTGTGGGAAACGTTACAAAAGGTCAGTACGATATCAGTTGAATTCCATCGAGCACGAACAACGAAATAGCCCCTGGGGCATTTACCGCAATCGCCGAGGCAACCAAGGCATGGCACGATCGGCAAGGGGGCCGACCAAGAGATCGCAAGCCCCTACTCATGAGAACGGCTCGGGAAGCCAACTAAGCTCAAATATCGTGAAACCCTTCATCATTGGAGGTCGGCTCAGGGTCGAAGAGTTCCAGAGCTCGGCGCAAACCTACAACTAAGTCATCTCCGGCTTGGGAAGCCTAAGCCCTCTAAACAGAGGCTGTGATCACACGCTTAATGTCCTCAGTCATGAGGGCGACAAGGTATGTCACTCCATTCCTTGAATTTCTGCCTTCTTGAGGCGATCGAAATATGCTGTTGGTGATCGGTATTGGAGCTTTATCGTCTTCTTGATCACACTATCCGCGAAGGTTCTGGACAGATCACCTCGGCTATCCAGAAACCGAGAATCCGACGTACGATAAAATGAAGGCGCGGTCGCTTCGGCACGCGTATATCATAGCTCGTCCAAGGTCGCTTCGGCACTTCGAGCTCCTGAAGGCGCGGTCGCTTCGGCACGCGTATATCATAGCTCGTCCGAGGTCGCTTCGGCTCCTGAAGGCGCGGTCGCTTCGGCACGCGTATATCGTCGCTTCGGCACTCCGAGCCCCTGAAGGCACGGTCGCTTCGGCACGCGTATACAGAGCTCGTCCAAGGTCGCTTCGGCACTCCGAGCCTCTGAAAGCGCGGTCGCTTTGGCACGGGTATATCAGAGCTCATTCAAGGTCGCTTCGGCACTCTGAGCCCCTGAAGGCGCGGTCACTTCGGCACGCGTATATCACAGCTCGTCCGAGGTCGCTTCAGCACTCCGAGCTCCTGAAGGCGCGATCGCTTCGGCACGCATATATCACAGCTCGTTCGAGGTCGCTTCGGCAATCCGAGCCCCTGAAGGCGCGGTCGCTGTGACGCGTATATCACTGCTCATCCGAGCTCGCTTCGACCCTCCGAGCTCCAGGACGATCCTTGGCACGTATCGTAGCTCGCCAGAGGTCACTCCGAGCTCAGGGACGGCCGCTTCGGAGCACGTCTCTTTGACCCTCGGAAACAAAGAACGCGACGTCCGAGGCCTTTACTGCGGATCGTCTCGGCACTCGAAACAGTAATCCCAGCTATCATGCAAAATCGCTTCAGCACTCCCTTTGTTCCCAAGACATGAGGTCACTTCAGCCGAACCTCTGCGCGTGCAGTGGGCCACCACGTCGAGCTATCTAAGTTTATCACACTCGCACACGTGCATGACCGACAAGGACGTTAAACAATCAAGAAGCCAACATCCGACGTGAACCCAGAGGTCGATCCGACGTAGAAGTTCGAGCGTCTAGCCAACTTGAGTTCGACTAGAGTCCGAGCACCGAGCTGGGCCAAATAGTCAAATGTATGACATTCGAAACAACAATTCATACCAGGCAATGGCAAACCAAGCAATAACGAAAGAGGCATGCATCTTCATCTCTACTAACAAACAAAGGGGTACATTGTTACATACAAATGTAAGGTATTCAATCAATTACAACGTCGTCAGACACGATGACCTGAACCCCGGTTGTAGCAGCCAGATCGGAAGCAACGATCGCAGCTGTCTCGTCAGCACCGGGAACCACCTCGGCCGCAGCAGCCTGCACCTTGTCGGCGACATCAGCTCGGTCTGAGCCTCGCCAGCGTCCTTATCCTCGGCATCCTCCAAACCCGACAAATCGTATTCGGGGTGCAGTTCTCGGATCTGTTTGATACAATGGTCATACCCGGCCTGGAAGAGCTTGTCAACCTCTTCATTCAGCTCCTCGAAGTCACGGTACTCTGCGATAATCTTTTCGCGCTCCTCCTCGGCCAGCCTGGAGTTCTGGGCCTTTGCCGCCTCAAGCAACTCTTCCTTCGCGCGAAGAGCCTCTTTAAGGTCCTCGGCCGCCTTGGTCATTTGAGCGGCATCCTCCTCGGCCCTCTTCGCCTTCAGCCGCTCCGCGTCTAGGAGGTTCTCGGCATTTTTGGCCCTCTTCTTGGCCTCTTTAGCCTTGCTCGTGGCCTCACAAACTCGCTAGCCAGCCACCACCTGAGACTTCTCGGCCCTCTTGAACAAGGCCCCAACCAGGCCCAATTGAGTCTGCATTGAACCGTAGAATTCCTCCATGATCTCGCTGGCTCGCTTGGCCGAGAACTGGGCCAACGTTCTCGCCGGGGTCGCCGACGAGCCCATTCAGTAGCAGAGAGCTCCTCCGTGCGTGCCGACGACGGCTGAGGACTCGCGACATGCTGGTCTGCGGTCGGTTGTTCCGACGGCTCGGGTCACCCTTGAGACGACGTCGGACGAGGATCCAGCGATCGGCGCTTCGTCCCCCGACCTGCGTCGTCGGGTTCCTCCCTCGGACGCTTCAGTGGCCTACTAGCGCTCTTCTTGCCACGACTCGCGAACCTCTTCGCGGCTCGGTCGGCCAATGAGGTGTTGCATTCTTGGCCGACGCCAAGAGCGGCCGATGACTTACCCTTGTCAGCCATCACTGCGAGAGGAAGATGGTGGTTAGCTGTTTACCCACAAAATACGGAAGCGTAACGTCGGAAGGAAATGACCTTTGTCAGCCTTGGCAATCAATTTGAACAGTCCATCGAGCTGAAACAGGTCGGGGGGATCCAGCACCTGTAAAGAATCAAACTCCGCGAGCTCGGTTTCGATGAGATTTGGAGCTCGGAAGGCTTTTTGATGAACGTTCACTGCCGTCCAGGTGGTCGGAAATGGCCACCCCGTTGGGCTATGAACAAAAACAAACTGCCTCTTCCAGTTGTGAACAGAAGAGGGCATCCGACCAAGGATCTGTCGGCCAGACCGAGCTGCGAAGTACAGCCAATCCCCAAAGACCTTGACCGAGAAGCAGTAAAGGAAAGACGCGTGGTCGGAAGGACCCGAGAAGGACACAAACAGCCAGGAAGCCGACAACCGACCTCCACGAGTTTGGGGTCAGTTGAGACGGTGCGACTCCTAGCTTAAGGAGTAGAAGAATAGCGAAAGGATGCAAGGGATGCGGAAGCCAGCTCGGACGGCCTCGACGTAGATGCAAACTCCACCTTTCGCCACATAATGCGTGCGAAGCTGACTCGAGTTATACATAGAGTAGCCCTCTGGAAATACTAGACCAGGATGAGTTCTCATCCATTCAAGGGACTCGTCGTAATTTTGCATTGGGCATCGGCAACGTTGTCGGCCGGCCGACGAGCGCCCGAGGTATGAACATAAGTCCCATGATCAACAATGAAGCAATCGTCGGAATGGTCTGACGGCTTGCCGTCAGGCCGAGGAGAGTGGGACGTTCCCCCAGAGGAAACCGCCCCTGTTGAAGAGGAGAGTTCTCAGAAGGAGAACCTCCAGACAACGATCCTTCTCGAAGACGAGGACCAGAGGAGGAAGACACAGAACTTGAAGACATCGCTTACCTCTTACGAAAGCAAGCAAAGATCAGAAATGGTCGAAGCGGGAGAGGAACGTCGGCGCAACCCTCGTCGGCACGTCGGCAGGTCGCCTGGTAGATGCTCGCACACGAGAACAAGGGAGATCGTTCGGCAGCAGACCCCAGTATTTATAGAACTGGGGGCCAATCGAATCCAGCAGCAAAAAGCCAACCTCCAATACAAGTGGTTGAGATCGGCCCACGTGCCATCACCAGATTGGCAATGGAACCGACCCCCGGATCCGATCAGTGCGAGCGGCGAGGAGCGCATGATGGCACTCGGAAGACGAGGCGGCGAAAGTACAGTGGCACGGCATACGATGCTGCACGCGACGGCTTGTCAGATGATCAGACGTTCAGCGACTCTGACAAGGCCATGACGCACCCTTGCGACAGGGCGGCTTCTGACTACAGGGTGACGTGGCATCCTGATGAGCCACGGGTGTCAGCCAAGCCACGTGACAGGGTACGTGTTTCCAGCAGAGAAATTTAGCTTCACCTCGACCCGCGATCATGGTCCGACCTGAACTTAGGGGGCCAATGTTACGGGGCTTTCTAGGCAGGTCGGCTAACCCCAAGTATAGCTGACCACATCAGAGGATGGTCCGACATTCAGCAGCTTTGGCTAATTGGCACAAACCTCACCTCGGATGAGAACTAGTTTGGATCGGCAGAGTCGACGAGAATGGCGGCGTCCGAACTGATCAGGGTATTCCCGTCGGGTCGGACCTCGGATCAACCGACCTCAGTAAGGCCATTGGCTGACATCTTAACTACGGCCTCACCGAGTACATCGGCTACAACTCTGGTCTATACGTCCCGGGTGTCTACAGCTCGGCCCAGGCGGGCTTGTCTACGGCTCGGCCCAGGCAGTCTTGCGAATCTGACCACAAGGGAGCTCACCATTTTACACCTCGGGTCATCGAAAGCTCGGGTCTAGACAACCTTGAGCTCGGCCCTCTCATGTGCCCCATCACAGCCCACACGATCAACGGGCGAATAGGGCAATGATCGAGAATCACGGAACCGCAAGTCACGGACATTAAGGCCACGATCTCAGCAATCAGGCCTACGGGTGGCAACCACGATCATCGCAACTCAGCAGAAGTGACGGCACCCAATCCGGCGGAAATCTTAGTAACTCCCAGCGAGATTGACGGCTCGTCCAGCTCACACGTACGTGTCCTAACACTATATAAAGGGTAGACACTCCACAGGCAAAGGTACGCTGTTCTCCCCCATGCTACGCCATTCTGCTCGGCTAGCGACTGACTTGAGCATCGGAGTGTCTCCCCACCGAGCCCACTCAGAGGGCTTTGCAGGTCAGGTCGGGAGGTCGGGAGCAACTTCACACGTCGGCCAAGCGTGCCTCAAAAGGATTCATCGGCTTGGTCGTCTCGGCTCCATCTGGCGAGAAGCGCCTCAACGGTCACCTCGGCTGGAGCCGAGCTATGTTACTATAGCAGTAACACCAGGCAATGGCAAACCAAGCAATAACGAAAGAGGCAGGGTCTTCATCTCTACTAACAAACAAAGGGGTACATTGTTACATACAAACGCTGGCGGAGGTGTGAGCTGGCAGGGTCGATGGCGCTCCAGACCTGGGCGGCCAGCGCCCAGGCGGGTGTGTGCTGCCGAAAGCAGCAGGTGCACGGCTGATGGAGGCTGGCGCTAGCAACTGGGAGACTGGCTGAGGTGGCCAGCTGAGGTGGCGGGCTGCAGGTGAGGCATGGAACCCTGGACGCGATGGAGGGCCGAGCTGGGTGCCGTGCGGTGTGAAGCAGCAGCTGCAGGCTGGGTCAGATGAAGTGGCGCGGGCTGTGGTCTGGCGGACTACTGTGCTAGCGATCCTGGTGTGCTGAACGGGTGTGCTGAAGCCGGCAATCCTGGTGGAAGGCGGGAAGAAGAAGGCCATTAGGCCTATAAAAGGACCCAAGGTCCACAGAGCTTGGCTGGTTCGATTCTTAGGAAATTTTTTTTAGTTTCTTTTTTTTCCTGTATTTTCCTTTCTGCAGAGCTATGAGGGTTTGAAGGTTCGATTGAGAGGGTCTTTTAGCTTCTATTTTCTCCTGTATTTTTCTTATTCCAGCAGAGCAGGGAGGGGTGTTCTTGAGTTGGAGGAGGGTTCGGCTGGTAGGAATTCAGAGAATTTTGTTTTTTATTTCCATTCTCTTGTTCTTCGTAGTACAGAGAAGTGAGGGTTCTTTTTGTTCTTCTGCTGTTGAAGATTTGGAGAGTTTGAGTTTTTTTTAGAATTTTAGTTTGTATTCTGATGTTCTTCCCGTAGTGGAGGGGGGAGTTAGCCAGTGGGATTTGGGAAATTTTCACTTCCAGATTATTTCTGTATTCTCTCATTCTTGTTGGAGCAACTGAACGAAGTTAGATCTAATTTCCTTTGTATTTCGTTTGACGAAGACTACTGTTTCTTCTGTGTTGAGCTCTCCATGTCTTCAGTGGCGTTTATAGCACTTCTACGTTTAGTTTAATTGTGTGAAAATTTCTATTTCGTTTGCATTATTTCATTTCTTCTGTGGGATTTTTCTTGTTGTTTCTTCTACATCCGGAGGTTCTGCGAAGGAGGGGTTCTCCAGGAGCAGGGAGGCAATGTCTTCTGTTTTCGATTCACCAGATGTGCATAATTCAATAATTGTGATAGCATGATATAGATAGAGTTCTGCTCATCCGGAGAGCAGAGCACCAGAGGGTTCTCCAGTTTGATTTCTTGAATTGTCTCATTTTCTGTTCTTCGTAGTGCAGAGCAGATCGGGGGTGGGTTGTTTCTTAGTTCAGATTTTAATTCTATCATTTTTCTGTATTTTATTTCCATTTAGCAGAGCGTGGAGGGACTTGTCTGGTTCGATTGGGAATTTCTTCTGTTCTAGCTCATCCGAACTAGTGGAGTTGTCACATGCCTTTCTTGCTCTGTGAGAGTTGTGCAGAAGGGAATTGGGTTCGGATGTGAGTATTATTTAGCTTTTATTTCTACTTGTATTTTCTGTTCTTCTGAGTTCAGAAAGCTGTGGAGATTTGGGGATTCGACTGCTGTGGTGTTTGATTTTGTTTCCATTTATGTTCCAGAATTCAATTCAGTAGCATTTAATTCAAATTAGCTAAGTTTTCTTCGCTCTGTGTGAATAGTAGACAGTTCTTTCCTTCTAAGCAATTTTACGATATCAACATCTTCTTTAGTCTTTTCTATGCATTTTTTCTTAAATCCGATAGTTCTTTACGCTCTTATGTGCAATGTGTTGAAAGGATCAGATCAGAGTGTTCTATTTTCTTCTTTCTATTTCTATTCTTAGTGGAATTGAGCCAGTGCAATTGTTTAGTCCTATGTTTGTAGTTTAATGGTTGGACTGGGAGAGATGGTTCTGTTGTCTTCCCCTTTAATTTCTAGTTGAGTTCTCTTTCACTGTCTCATTCTGATCTGATATTTGTGATGAGTTACTTTTGTTGACCGTTCATCCCCTGAGCTATAGGGGTAAATTGGTTTGTTAGTTTCTAGCTCAGATTTTTGTCGACCTGTTTGATCCCTCAATTGAGAGGGTACAGTGATTCACGTTCAATGCATCATCGATAGAGATTTCAAATCGAAGTAGTTTTTAATTCAAACTTTATTCTGCCTCTCCGTGGATATGACATGTTCTCACCACTCTATTAGTTCATCTTTACAATTTTAAATTCGTGAGACAGTATTAGAGAAGGCGAGCATTTTGACGTGTGCAATGAACTCGATACAACGAAAAATACACAGTCAACTATGTCGTGCGTTCAGAAACCGCCCCTGTTGAAGAGGAAGAGTTCTCGAAAAGAGAACCTCCAGACAACGATCCTTCTCGAAGACGAGGACCAGAGGAGGAAGATGCAGAACTTGAAGACATCGCTTACCTCTTAAGGAAGCAAGCAAAGATTGGAAATGGTCGAAGCTCGGGCGAGGAACGTCAGCGCAACCCTCGTCGGCACGTCGACAGGTCGCCTGGTAGATGCTCACGCGCGAGAACAAGGGTGATCGTTCGATAGCAGACCCCAATATTTATAGAACTGGGGGCCAATCGAATCCAATGGCAAAAGGCCAACCTCCAATACAAGTGGTTGAGATCGGCCCAGTGCCATCACCATATTCGCAATGGAACCGACCCCCCGGATCCTGATCAGCGCGAGCGGCGAGGAGCGCATGATGGTGCTCGGAAGACGAGGCGGTGAAAGTACAGCGGCACTGCGTACGAAGCTGCACGCGACGGCTTGTCATATGATCAGGGTATGACGCACCCTTGCGACAGGGCGGCTTCTGACTACAGGGTGATGTGGCGTCCTGATGAGCCACGGGTGTCAGCCAAGCCACGTGACAGGGTACGTGTTTCCAGCAGAGAAATTTAGCTTCACCTCGGCCCGCGATCACAGTCCGACCTGAACCTAGGGGCCAATGTTACGGGGGTTTCTAGGCAGGTCGGCTAACCCCAAGTATAGCCGACCACATCTGAGGATAGTCTGACATTCAGCAGCTTTGGCTAATTGGCACGAACCTCACTCGGATGAGAACTAGTTCGGATCGGCTGAGTCGACGAGAATGGCGGCGTCCGAACTGATCAGGGTATTCTCGTCGGGTCGGACCTCGGATCAACCGACCTCAGTAAGGCCAATGGCTGACATCTTAACTACGGCCTCACCAAGTACGTCAGCTACAGCTCTGGTCTATATGTCTCGAGCGTCTACAGCTCGGCCCAGGCGGGCCTGTCTACGGCTCGGCCCAGGCAGTCTTGCGAATCCGACCACAAGGGAGCTCACCGTTTTGCACCTCGGGTCATCGAAAGCTCGGGTCTAGCAGACCTTGAGCTCGGCCCTCTCATGTGCCCCATCACAGCCCCATGGTCAACAGGCGAATAGGGCAATGACCGAGAATCACAGAACCTCAAGTCACGGCCATTAAGGCCACGATCTCAGCAATCAGGCCTAAGGTGGCAACCACGATCATCGCAACTCAGCAGAAGTGAGGGCACCCAATCCGGCGGAAATCTCGGTAACTCCCAGTGAGATTGACGGCTCGTCCAGCTCACACGTACGTGTCCTAACACTATATAAAGGGTAGACACTCCACAGGCAAAGGTACGCTGTTCTCCCCCATGCTACGCCATTCTACTCGGCTAGTGACTGACTTGAGCGTCGGAGTGTCTCCCCGCCGAGCCCACTCAGCGGGCTTTGCTGGTCAGGTCGGGAGGTCGGGAGCAACTTCACATGTCGTCCAAGCGCACCTCAAAAGGATTCATCAGCTGGTCGTTTCTCGGCTCCGTCTGGCGAGAAGCGCCTCAACGGTCACCTCGGCTGGAGCCAAGCTATGTTACTATAGCAGTAACAGTAAGTATTCATATCACTTACATTAAGTCTTTGATATCACTTATAATAGTAAGTCTTTGATATCACTTACAATAAGTTTGGTATCAATTGCAGCCTACAGCTATAAGCTTTTAGAAAACAAAAAAACTCTTGTTTGTGAGTTCTAGGATTCTAACACGTCTCCACAGACTCAGTATGTGATACCCTTACCATTAAGCTACAACCACACTTATGTTACAATATAACATCTATTATATTTCACTAAGTATTGATATCACTTACAATAAATATATATATATATATTATTTATAGTAAGTCCTGATATCACTTATAATATATGTTAAACTCAATTACAGTAAACATTATTCTCTATTACAATATATGTTTATTCTTTATTATAGCCTATGTTAAGCCTCGTTACAGTAAATATTATTCCCTGTTATAGTATACATTAAGTTCTGTTATAGTAAACATTATCATCTATTATAGTAAACATAATTCTCTATTACAATATATGTTATTTTCTATTACAACCTATGTTAAGTCTCATGTAGTAAGTATCATTCCCTAATACAATATACATTAAGCATTGTTACAGAATAACGTAGGTTAATGTATGTTATTCTGTAGGTTAACGTGCATTGTAACAGAACTTAATATACATTAACATACATTTACTTACAATATACATTATAAGCTCTGTTACATTAACCTACAATATACACTAACAAAAAATATACATTATAAGCTCTGTTATATTATAACCTATGTTAGTATATACTAGAACAGAGCTTAATGTATATTGTAACATAACTTATAACATTCATTAATAATATACATTATACATTAAGCTTTATAACAGTATATATTAACCTACATTAAGCTCTGTTACAATATACATTAACCTATGTTATTCTGTAACAATAATATAGGTTAATGCATCTTATAATGTAGGTGAATGTATATTAAGCTCTGTTACAATGTACATTAACATATAGAATAGCATACATTAACTTATGTTCTTCTGTAACAGAGCTTAATGTATATTGTAACAGAGAATGATAATTATTGTAATGAGACTTAACATAAGTTATAATAAAAAATAAACATATATTTTAATAGAGAATTATGTTTCTATAATAGATGATAATGTTTACTGTAACAAAACTTAATGTATACTATAATATGGATTAATATTTATTGTAACGAAGCTTAACATAGGCTATAATAGAGAGCTAAACATATATTGTAATAGAGAACAATATTTACTTTAATTATGTTTAACATATTATATAAGTGATGTCAAGACTTACTATAAATTATGTATATGTTTACTGTAAATGATATCAATACTTAGTGAAATATAATAAATGTTATATTATAACACACAAGTGTGGTTGTAGCTTAGTGGTAAGAGTATCTTATTTTGAGTTTGTGGAGACTTAAGTTCGAATCCTAGCACTCACAAACAAATATAGTTTTTTTTGTTTTCTAAAAGCTTATAACAGTAGGTTGTAACTGATACTAAGACTTACTGTAAGTGATGTCAAATGCTTATTCTAAGTGACATGAAAGTTTACTGTAAGCAGTATATAGACTTACTATAAGTGATGTCAAAGGTTTACTATAAGTGATATCAAAGACTTACTATAAGTGATATCAAAGATTTACTATAATAGGATGCTTGAGAACACTTTGTTTAAAAAAAAAATTGTATCTAAAAGATTATGTTGTGTCAATGTTTAACTTTAAATTTTAAACTATAAAAATTTAACGTTATACATTTGGTAAAATTTTTAAAAATTTTGATGTGTTTGGTAGAGAAGACAATTGTGGGGGGGGGGAGGGGGCTGCGTAGAGGAGGAGGAGGCAGTTTCTGGCAAGGGGGGAAGGAGGGGGCGACAACGAGGGGCGGGGAGAGGAGGGGCGATCGGGGGGAGGGGGGAGGGAGGAGGGGGCGACGGCGGTTTCCGGCAAGGGGGAGGAGAAGGGGGCTGCGCAGGGGGGGGAGGGGAGGAGGGGGGCAACGACTGGGTGAGGGAGGAGGGGATGGGAGGGAGGGGGGGGTTCCATAGGGGAGGGGGAGGGAGGAGGGGCTGCATGTACAGGGGAGGAGGGGGCTGCACAGGGAGGAGGGGGGTGCTTCGGGGGGGGGGGACGATGGGGGGTAGTTGGGAGAGGAGGAGTGAGTGCGTGTGTTTTTTTTTTTTTAAAAATTGCTCCATCATTGTTTTTGTTTTGAGGCAGATTATATGGGATAAAATTTCTTCTCTAAAATAATTTTTTTTTACTAAACGTGTCAATACATCTATCCTTCTTCTTTTTTAAATTTAAGAGACAAAATAAGAAAAAAGTGTAACCAAACACCCTATAAGTGATATGAAAGGCTTACTAATAGGGTGTTTGGGAACACTTTTTTTTAAGTTTTTTTACCTAAAAACTTATGTTGTGTCAATTTTTTATTTTAAATTTAAGATTATAATAATTTGACGTTATATGTTTGGTAAAAATATCAAAAATTTTATATTGATGTGTTTGGTGGTTCTGGCAGAGGGGGTGGGGTGGCAGTCCTACAGGGGGGGTTCGCAGCAGAGGGGGGTGGAGCTTCCGACGATGGCAGGGGAGGGGGGGGGGGGTTCCGACGATGGCAGGGGAGGGGGTGAGGGCGCAGGGCATAGGGGGAGGGGGGTAGGGGGCTTCCGGTCAACGGGAGGGGAGGTGAGGGGCGCAAGGCGGGCGGGGGGGGGGGGGGGGGGGGGGGGGGTTCACAGGACAGGGGGAGGGGGTGGTTCATAGGGAGGGTTCGGGTGGGGGGGTGTCTTCCGGTGGTGGTAGGGAGGATTCTGACAGGAGGGGGTTCGCAGGGTGGGGGTGGGTGGGTTCACAGGGGGTAGGGTTTCAAAAGGGGGGGGGGGGCGCAGGGGGGGGGGGGGGGGGAGGGAGAGAGAGCTGTGCGTAACTTTTTAAAAAAAAAATTGGTTGGTGCCTATTTTTAAATTTGAGAGAGATTTATATAGGATTGAATTTTTTTAAAAAAAATTACTTACCAAATGTGATATGTTTGTCCTTCTTCTTTTTAAAATTTAAGAGAAAAAAACTATTAAAAAGTGTAGTCAAAGACCTTATAAAAGTGATATGATGATTTACTGTAAGTGATATGAATACTTACTGTAAGTGATATCAAAACTTACTATAAACGATATATACAGTAATTGTACTGAATGTAAATCTACATAAAGAAAGACCTGAAGAAAGAATGATAAAATTAGGAAAAGTTGATGATAAAAAGATGACTCATCTCTCAAGACTCATAAATATTGAGAAACTAAAAATAGATATTAAAAATTAAACAATACAAAAATGAAAAGACTACATAATTTTTAATCTTCTGCCAGAGACTATAAATCAAGTCAACCTCTTACAAAAACCTATACTTAATTTTTCCAATAAAATTTTATAGGACAATTCATATTTATAAGCTTTCTTTGGACGGCACTAAATATTAGGCCGTTTGGAATCTAACTCTTGGCATGTTGTTGCTTTGAAACAACCGACACATGCATGTCTGGACAAGGAAATAGGAAAGCAGTGGCATTTAGTTTTCTCTCTCTCTCTCTCTCTCTTATTACATCACTGCCTGCGTCATTGCCCCATGAATGATCCTTCCTTCATTCATATAGTTGTCCACATTTCTTCACACCCAATCCGGAGATCCAAATTGGATTCCGTCAGTTCCCACACGTCACTTTAACCCACCGGTCGTGTCGGAGAAAACGACACGTCGATCGGATCCCTATTTGGGATTTTGGACCCCCGGGTTGTGTGTTTTAACCATTTATATATGCTTGACCGTGTTTTTAGATCCGTCCTTTGAATGTCCAACCCAATCTGGGGATCCAAATTGGATTCCGTCAATTTCTACACGTCACTTTAACCCACCCGGTCGTGTCGGAGAAAACGGCACGTTGATCGGATCTCTATTTGGGATTTTGGACGCCCGGGTTGTGTGTTTTAACCTTTTATATATACTTGCCCGTTTTTACATCCGTCCTTTGAATGCCCAACCCAATCCGGAGATCCAATTGGATTCCGTCAGTTTGTACACGTCACTTTAACCCACCGGTCGTGTCGGAGAAAACGACACGTCGACGGATCTCTATTGGGATTTGGACCCCGGGTTGGGTGTTTTAACCATTTATATGTGGTTGACCGTGTTTTTAGATCCGTCCTTTGAATGTCCAACCCAATCCGGAGATCCAAATTGGATTTCGTCAGTTTCTACATGTCACTTTAACCCACCCGGTCGTGTCGGAGGAGAAAACGGCACGTCGATCGGATCTCTATTTGGGATTGGGACCCCCGGGTTGTGTGTTTTAACCTTTTATATATACTTGCCTGTTTTTAGATCCGTCAATTGAATGCCCAACCCAATCCGGGGATCCAAATTGGATTCCGTCAGTTTCTACATGTCACTTTAACCCACCCGGTCGTGTTGGAGAAAATGGCACGTCGATTGATCCCTATTTGGGATTTGGACCCTCGGGTTGCGTGTTTAACCATTATATATGGTTAACTGTGTTTTTAGATTCGTCCTTTGAATGTCCAACCCAATCGGGGATCCAAATTGGATTCCGTCAGTTCTACACGTCACTTAACCCACTCGGTCGTGTCAGAGAAAACGGCACATCGATCGGATCCCTATTTGGGATTTTGGACCCCCGGGTTTGTGGTTTTAACCTTTTAATATACTTGCCTGTTTTTACATCTGTCCTTTAAATGCCCAACCCAATCCGGAGATCCAAATTGGATTCCCACCACAAGAAAATGCAGAATTTCGACGGACTGAATCCGTCGGAAATCCGACGGTATTCCGTCGGAAATGAGCCCTTCCGACCGATTTCCGTCTAAACCCCGTCGGAAACGATCCGTCGGAAACAATTGGTCAGAAATTTCCGACGGAACATATCCGTCAGAATCGGTCGGTAACTCCGACGGATATATCGGTCGGAAAAAATGGTCGCTATTTACCGACGGTTTATCCGTCGGCAATACGTCGGTATACGGTCCGTAAATGCTGACAAATTTTCGGTCGGAAACCATCTGTCAGCATATTCCGACGGAATTAACGACGGATATTTCGGTCGGTAATCCGACGGATAATGAACCGTCGGTAAATCCGTCAGAAATTAAACCATATTTTTTTTAATTAGGAAATAAAAATGGTTTGTGAACCCTGCTACAATGTCAAACCTGCTACAATATTCATAAATTTAACAAATACTCACAATCAACATAATATCATAACATACAATAAATAAAATCATACAGAATAATGAATACAAATATCAAGATAAATCTGCTGGATCGTCTGCTGTCCCTGCCTCGTCATGTCTGGAGCTGGATCTATATTAAAACAAATTAAAATGAGAAACATTAATAATAAATAAAAGACATACATTATTTTCAATAGTGAAATTTAAAACTTGTGATACAATAGTATTTTTAGATCCGTTATATGACGTTGGGTGTTTTTAGATCGGTCGTTTGAATGGCCAGGCCAATCCGGAGATCCAAATTGGATTCCGTCAGTTTCTACACGTCGCTTTAACCACCGGTCGTGTCGGAGAAAACGGCACGTCGATCCGATCCCTTTGGGATTTTGGACACCCGGTTGTGTGTGTTAAGGCTTTTATATGAAGTTGGGTGTTTTTAGATCGGTCGTTTGAATGGCCAGACCATCCGGAGATCCAAATTGGATTCCGTCAGTTTCTACACGTCGCTTTAACCCACCCGGTCGTGTCGGAGAAAACGGCACGTCGATCCGATCCCTATTTGGGATTTTGGACCCCCGGGTTGTGTGTGTTAGGCTTTTATATGAAGTTAGGTGTTTTTAGATCGGGTTTGAATGGCCAGGCCAATCCGGAGATCAAATTGGATTCCGTCAGTTCTACACGCGCTTTAACCCACCCGGCGTGTGTAGGAGAAAACGGCACGTCGATCCGATCCCTAGTTGGGATTTTGGACACCGGGTTGTGTGTGTTAAGGCTTTTATATGAAGTTGGGTGTTTTTAGATCGGTCGTTTGAATGGCCAGGCCAATCCGGAGATCCAAATTGGATTCCGTCGTTTCTACACGTCGCTTTAACCAACCGATCGTGTCGGAGAAAACGGCACGTCGATCCGATCCCTATTTGGGATTTTGGACCCCGGGTGTGTGTGTGTTAAGGCTTTTATATGAAGTTGGGTGTTTTTAGATCGGTCGTTGAATGGCCAGGCCATCGGAGATCCAAATTGGATTCCGTCAAGTTTCTACACGTCGCTTAACCCACCCGGTCGTGTCGAAAAAAAACGGCACATCGATCCGATCCCTAGTGGGATTTTGGACACCGGGTTGTGTGTGTTAAGGCTTTTATATGAAGTTGGGTGTTTTTAGATCGGTCGTTTGAATGGCCAGGCCAATCCGGAGATCCAAATTGGATTCCGTCATTTTCTACACGTCGCTTTAACCCACCCGGTCGTGTCAGAGAAAACGGCACGTCGATCCGATCCCTAGTTGGGATTTGGACACCCGGGTTGTGTGTGTAAGGCTTTTATATGAAGTTGGGTGTTTTTAGATCGGTCGTTTGAATGGCAGGCCAATCCGGAGATCCAAATTGGATTCCGTCAGTTTCTACACGTCGCTTTAACCCACCGGTCGTGTCGTGGAGGGGAAAACGGCACATCGATCCGATCCCTATTGAGATTTTGGACCCCCGGGTTGTGTGTGTTAAGGTTTATATGAAGTTGGGTGTTTTTAGATCGGTCGTTTGAATGACCAGGCCAATCCGGAGATCCAAATTGGATTCCGTCAGTTTCTACACGTCGCTACCCACCGGGTCGTGTCGAGGAAAACGGCACGTCGATCCGATCCCTAGTTGGGATTTTGGACACCCGGGTTGTGTGTGTTAAGGCTTTTATATGAAGTGGGTGTTTTTAGATCGGTCGTTTGAATGGCCAGGCCAATCGGAGATCCAAATGGATTCCGTCAGTTTCTACACGTCGCTTAACCACCCGATGTGTCGGAGAAAACGGCACATCGATCGATCCCTATTTGGGATTTGGAACCCCGGGTTGTGTGTGTTAACCTTTTATATATACTTGCCTGTTTACATCCGTCAATTGAATGCCCAACCCAATCCTAGTATATGAAATTAATACTAATACTAACCTGAGCTGCTGGCTGGGTGGGGCGTACTCTCCTACAAAATAAATTAAAATTAAATTATTAAAAATAAATTAATTTAATATCATAATTGAATTCAAAATTTATAGGTTGACTTACAACGATCGTGCGGGCACTCTCGCTAACATAGTCATCCGTCCCCTTCCGCTTATGAGTCGATCAAATAACTCGCGAAAGGTAGGGGCACGCTCGAGTTCGTGATGCTTATAATTCAACGGACGTAGTTAGTTGACAATAATAATCAATGTACTAAACAATTGAACAATATTATGCTTACCAATTTTTGACTGGGGTCGCATAAGATATGGACCCACTAGTATGCACATTCTTCTCCGGATGAGTTGATCTGTTGCGTATGGCCGCCTGTGACCGCTGCTGCCATGGTCCAGCAGCCCATCGCTCACAAAGGGACTGCCAATAATCCTTCCTCAGCCAAGAAGGGCCGTCATCAAGCCAAGCCCTAGGATCCCTATTGCCTGTGCTCTTTTGCGCCTTGTCCCGGGCCTCCCACATCGACTTTCTTAAATTAGTCTGGGCAGTAGACTCCCAGACGGCTCGAGCTCGAGGGAGATCCTCGGGTCTCGTGAATGTGAACCTCGCTGTAAAGAAATGAAATTACTCAGCTTTCTGCACGAACATGTATAGTAATAAATAAATGACAGATAGTTATCTAAGATTTAAAAATACCGGGACATGTCAAATAACTGATCCCGGACGGACACGGGAACTCTCTCCATGGTCCATTGGTCCTGGAATATGTGCATGGACCAGCGTCGTAATATGACGGGAAGCAGAAACGGGATCTATCTTCCCCCTGCAATTGCACATTAATTTTGTACATGAAATGTATAACATCAATAACAAATAAAGTAAATTTGAACTAATCAACTTTACCCGGAGATCCAGCATGGATGCCGTCCCGGTAGCTGAGGGCCCCCCTCATCCGCTGCTGCATGCGGACCCTGGACCTCTGTTGAAGACAATTAAGCACACTATTGTTCGATAAATTGCAAGACAACAAACATACTAATGTAGTATGGAAGCTGACACGTACCTGGTGGTGAGGAAGAAGGGAAAGGTGGCACTGCTCCCGTGCTCGGCGGGGAGGCGGTCGCTGAAAATTTTTTTACACATTAGAAAATATAATTTAACTTGAACAACAATATATTGTGATATACCTGCCGCATGGACGACCGGCGTGGACGGGGAGGCAGACGTCGACGGGGAGGCAGACCCTGCAAAATGAGCCTGTACGTTAGATCTGTCGTGAATTATTATGAACAATAATATATAGAGTATTGTGTTTACATATACATATACCTGTCGTGGACGGGGTCCTGGACCCTCTGCCACGGACGTAGAAACCGTCCGACTCGTCCTCCACGTACCATATCTCTCTTGAGATAAATAAACATACATCCAAATTGTCATCAGCAATAAATTTTGAAGTAGCAATTTAATATGAAAATATAATAGCAATAACACGAAGTTCTTACAAAATATAAGGTATATTATCATAATTCAACATCAGATGCTTCCGACATGTTTAATTCAGCATCATCTTCTTCATCATCTTGGAATTCATCCTCCTCATGCGGGGAGTCTTCATCCACATCAGACTCCACCTCTCGCTCAAGGGCATTTGGGTCAACTTCTTCCTGTTCGTTATCCTTATGTAAGCAAATTGTTTCATTTATATCATGAATATTGAACTGCGTAGAAGCTGCCAACTCTCGCGCGTCACCTTTCCGATTGGAAATAATTGTCATTAACACCGTCGAGCTCATCATCAGGGGGCAGAAGCTCATACTCAGGGAATAACCTTGATTTCACTCTACATGCAGCCCACCAATCTCTTAATTTCAGGGATGAATAATTTGAATAATAAACTTGTTGTGCTTGTGCCGCCAGTATGAATGGCTCGTATGTACTCAACTTGGACTTATGCTTGACATCGACAATTCCATATGTTGTGTCATGACGAATAGATGTCGGATCAAACCAATGACACTTGAAGAGAAATATAATGTTGTCTTGTCCCAAAAATTGCAGTTCAATGACTTCTTCAGAATGCCATAATAGTCAATTTCATTTCATTGTAGGCACTTACTTTCACATACGCCGCTGTTCATCGTAGACTTATTGCGTCCATAAATCTCGTGTGAAATCTGTATCCATTCACAATGTAACCTGGGTAGACACGTACAATCTTCAAGGGTCCATAACTGATCTCTTGTACTCTTAAATCGGTAATAAAACCTTGATCAACCTATTAGCAAAAAAATAGACAGACTTACAAAAACTAATTATGCATAAGAACGTAACATATATGATTCAAAATTTAGACACATACTCGAGATCTTAACCAACTCGGAAAAGACTTCTCCCGTTCCTTTTCAACCTGCATATCCTCAGACGTGGATTTTGTTGTAGTATGAACGAGTCAAACTCTCTGCAATGTAAATGTCACACAACCGTTCAGTTTACCAGCATTACATGTAAATGATGTATATCATAAGTGAGCACAACTACTCAATGTAGGGTCTAGTTCTGCGCAATCATGAAGATGTAGATCTCCGCAGCTACCAACTCTGTCTTCAGTGGGCGAGTAGAAGAATATCCGAACGCCCGTCCGGGACACTTGATATAGAGAGTTGGTCCGACACATAGGATTCTCCACCATCATCATTACGTGGAGGTTGAGTGCGTCGGGGTTGTATTTCCGTGTCAAAGTACATCGAACAGAAGTTCGATATCTCCTCAATGAGGTATGCCTGGGTAATGGAACCCTCAACTTGTGCTTTGTTGCGGACTTTCATCTTAAGATCGTGCATGCACCTACGAAATAATAGATCGAATGAATACATATGAAATATAAAATTCGCGTAATGTGAATAAACTACGGATATAGAAATATACCTCTCAAACGGATACATCCATCGAAATTGTACTGGTCCTCCAACCCTAGCCTCATATGGCAAATGGATGATCAGGTGCTCCAATGAATCAAAGAATGCTGGAGGAATATCTTCTCTAATTTGCAGACTGTCTGTATTTATTTTGCTCCATATTTGCAAGTCAAGAAGTCTGAGTTCTGATGCTGTTAAAATTCGGAAGAAATGACTCAGCTCAGTCATTGCTCCCCATATTTGCTTTGGCAACAACTCACGAAAAGCAAGTGGGATCAGTCTTTGCATGAAAACATGGCAATCATGACTCTTCATTCCGTATATTTTTCTCATTGATATTTACACAACGGGCAATATTCGAGGACATATCCATCTGGAAATCTCAATTGTTTCAACCATTGCAACACTTCCTTAATCTGTCTGGCTCTAAGCACAATGCAGCTTTAGGTTGCACCACTTTCCCTGAACATGCTGCAGCTCTAGTTCTGGGCGTCTGCAAAGTACTTTCAAATCCGAACGTGCCTTGACGTTGTCCTTCGTTTTGCCTTTGATGTCCATAACTGTGTGAACACATTATCAAAAACATTCTTCTCTATATGCATGACGTCAAGGTTATGTCGTATCAAAAGTGTTGACCAATAAGGTAATTCCAAAAGATGCTTTGCTTCACCCAATTGTGATCCTTCCCGAAGCCAGGGATTTGTCGAGTACTACCAGCCAGTTGTGTTACAGTCGGTAAGTTCTGGACCCGCCTCGCCATGTTTCCACCAGACACCCGTTCCACATCTACCTCCTCCATCACAATGTATTTTCATAAAAGAATCCTTTTGCTTTCGGAAAGGATGGTCACTGGGTAGAAACCGCCGATGACAATCGAACCAACAAGATTTTCCCAGATTTCAACACAAATGATTTAGAATCCTCCATGCAATAAGGACATGCCAATCTCCATGTGTGCTCCAACCAGATAACATGCCGTACACAGGAAAGTCACTTATTGTCCACATTAATGCAGCCTTCAAATTGAAATTCTGTTTTCTGGATGCATCATAACAGAGAACCCCATCTGACCATAACAATTTCAGCTCATCAATCAACGGTCTAAGATATATGTCTATATTTTTTCCTGGAGATTTTGGACCCGGAATGAGCAATGAAGAAACAGATTCTCACGCTTCATGCACATGCCTGGAGGAAGGTTATAGGGTGTTAAGAATACTGGCCAACATGAGTAAGATGCCACCGAGCCTCCGAATGGATTGAAACCGTCTGTGCATAAACCCAGCCGCACGTTGCGTGGATCCCTTGCGAAGTAAGAATGAGTACGACTAAAATGAGCCCAAGCTTCACCATCGGCAGGATGACTCATTTCACCTTCGTCACGACGGACTCTTTCTGCATGCCAAGTCATATGTCCAGCTGTCTTCGGGGACATGAACAACCGCTGCAATCTGGGTGTGATCGGAAAATACCGCAATGACTTATACCGAACATCCTTCTGCTTTGACTTGTCCCCTCTCTGGGCTTGAATCTATCATGATTACAAATACAGCATGATGTTATTTGCATCATCTTTGTAGTACACATACAGTGATTCGGACATGCATCAATTTTCATAAAACCAAGCCCCAGATCATTCACCATCTTCTTCGCACGGTAAAAGTCAACAGGTAACCTCTCTGATTGAGGAAGCATACTCTTGACGAGTAAGAGAAGCCGGTCAAACAACTCTCGCTTATATGAAATTCAGATTTCAAATTCAGTAGCTGCGACACTGCAGACAACCGTGTATGCTTCTCACAACCATCCATAGGCTCATCAGCATCTCGAAGTAACTGATAAAATCTCTGAGCTGTATCATCGGCACTTCTTCATTTGTTTCATCTTCATGCATATTGAACTCTGGACCAGCAGCATCGACAACCATGTCTACGTACGTACTTGTGGACGCAAAGTAATGAGCCTGTGCAGACGACTGAATAACATGCTCACCATGACACGACCATATCTCATAATGGGCAAAAATCCTCTCGTATACAAATGATGCTGCACATCCCATGTCGATATCCACTTTATGTTCTTTAAACCGAACACGGACATCGGATGTTACCTATCGGATCGACTGCTACTGAGGAATTACTCAATTCAAACTGAATGAATAAAACTGTCAACTCCGTCTTTAAACTCCTCGGTGACAACTCCATTCACCATTCCACGGTACATCCATGACCGATTCTCATAAGATTTTTCCTACACAGATTAATGTCATGTCACAAGTTAAAATCCAACAGACCTCACATCGTTCGAGTAAGTCAAAATGAATAGGTAGGATATATTATTAAGATTATCACTTTTTCCCATCTGTGAATATTTGATCGCACTCAGGCTGAAAATTTCAGCAGCATCTCCTCACACCTCTCCGATATACCAAAAAATTTATTGATTTAGTTATTTTCTTAAACACTTACTAATAAGTGGTTAAG
>JACBKR010003035.1:0-28358 GCA_014218235.1 Colocasia esculenta
CAAAAATATAAATAGGAAAAGTTAGAAAAATATTCTCTTAGAGATAAAAATGTATGAAATATACCTAATTACTAAACAGTCAATGTAAAAATCTATCTTCATCACATTTTACATTTTATAGTAACATAACTGTTTAAATTTAAAAGTATAAATCTTTATAAATAATATTTTCTATTCATCTTATTATTTTCTAAACATTATACATTTTTTCCATGCATTCAAAGATATGCTGTTTTACATATCTTAAAGAAAAAAAATCAATCTCATATCTTAATTCTGATGTAATAATATCTTTATTATGCTTGTTTGGATATGCTTCTAATGACCATCGTGTTTTTCTACCAGTATTTTAAATTGATTAGAAGCATGATCTAGAGCCATTTCATATTCATTTTTAGATTTATATGGTGTGGACTTTATAATAGAAACGAAACATGAACTGGTGCAAATTTGTAAATTATTCAATACCTTTAATGAACCAAATTTAACATGCGGTTCGTCAAAATATTAATAGATATCAAGATATATTATTATAGATATCAAAAATTTTAGAATGGGGATAAAAATACGGCTTTCTATCATGCTGTGGTTTTTGGGAATAGGAGAAGGAAATTTATTCATCGTCTGAAAATTAATAATGTCTGGTGTGATGACAAAGCACTCTTTCTTCTGAGGCTGTTTTTTTTTTTTTTTTAAACAAAATGGTCCTCAGGGACTGCAACTAGGAGAGTGCACCCTACTCCAAAGGAGTAGAATGTTCCACTCCACCAGTGCGAACCACCTGGGCCTAAATATATATAGAAAAGCAGATAATACAATAGCGAAGGGGCATACCCCAGTTAGACTGCCTAAGACTAGGAAGCCCAGACCGGTCCAAAGTAAGGTGACCTTTACACTCTCGGGGCAACAACGAGGAAGAGAAATAACAACATTCCTGAGAAGACTACACCTAAGTTGGCCAAAGCATCAGCAATGTGATTAGTCTCTCTGTAGACATGTACCACCTTGACTGTGGACGAAAGGAAAATTGATGACTTCCCGCCACCAGTGCAAACAGACCCAGGATGGAGATTTACCAGAACTCAGTGAGGTAACCAGAGAGGCCGAATCACACTGGATGGCAGAAAGTGTGAAACCAAATTCTGTTGCTAATCTGATTCCATCGCACAAGGCTCTCACCTCAGCGACCAGGCTACCACCGAATCCATAGTTGTGAGCAAAAGCCAAATGTAGATTTCCTAATCTATCTCTTATACATCCTCCACCGCCACAACTCCCAGGATTCCCCTTACTTGCGCCGTCAACATTTAGAAGAAATCCTGTATCAGGAGGAATCCACCTAACAAGCTGGAAAGTACACTTTTAACCAAAGGGGAGAAGCCAAATGAAGAAAAATGAACACCATAGCTAGCAGGCATCTGAGTCTTAAAAGTGACAGAAGCTAGGGACGTTGAGACCATGACCGAATATTATGGACAATGCACTAGATGGACCGCCACTTTCCTTCGAAGCGCTTAAGACACCGAGCACGCCAGATCTCCCAATAATCAACATGGAGACATGAAGAGAAATGAATCCTTGAGGGGTGGACGGGCTACAAGACCGCAACAGATGCCGCAGACGATCCGAAATGTTGTCAGTTGAAGATAAAGTGATATCCAGAATAGGAGCAGCCCAATTCCAAAGATTAGTCGCCAACTCACTAGATATAAACAAATGATTCAAGTCCTCAGAAAGAGGTGAACGACAACACGAGCAGCGAGAGGCGAGAGCAATTCCTTGATCCGAAACACGTGAATCCACAGGAACGGCTCGGAACAAGACCCTCCAGCAGAAGAGAGAAGCACGCTGGTAGAAGGATCGATTCCATAATCTAAGCATGTGGTCCCTAGGCACCCCAACAGGAATAATCTTTCTGTAAGCAGTTGAAGTAATAAACTCACCAGTAGAAGAACCAGTCCAAACGCAGCGGTCCATGTGATTTGTTAACTGAATATTATCAAGGATGGAAGGGCACCCAATGAGGAGCACGAATCGGGTGTTGTGGATTATTAATAACCTCCCGAACAGTGAGACTTGGACCTAAGTAGGACCCGTCAACTGAGCCTGTAGCGGTTCTTGTCCGATCCAGGTATCTTTCAGGAAATCAACATCCCTTCCATCACCAATAATCCATCTAGAGTGAGAAAGAACAGTTTGGTGAGCACACTTGAAAACCGCCTTAGACATACCATGAGGCACAGAATACTGAAAGGAGAACCTTCCAGAATATGAAACCTGATCCGAGCATAAGAAGCCCACATCGAAGAACCATGATAAATGTTCCAAAGTTGTTTAGTGGCCAAAGCTAACTGAACATGCCAAAGACTCTTGATGTCAAGGCCCCCTGCAGAAAGGGGCCTATGGATAATATCCCAGGAAACCCAATGCTTTCTATGGAGGCCATCCATTCCACTCCAGAAAAAATAGCACAAGACTTTTCAATGTAATTGACCACAGATTTAGGGAGATAGACAGCCGCTGTCAAGTATATGGGAATGGAAGAGAGAACTGATTTAATAAGGGTAGCCCCCAGCTTGGGAAGAAATTTAGACTTCCAGGAGCATATTCTAGCATTAACCTTATCCATCAAATATTTGTAATCGGCCACTTTGACCCTACCCGCTCTGATAGGAACACCAAGATATCGCAAGGCACCCACCTGATGCTGAAACCCAGTGAGACGAGCAAGCTTCCGAGCCACTGACGATGGCGCCTTGTGAGAAATTAGAAACGTGCTCTTGTGATTATTATTTTCTGGCCCGAAGAAGTCTGATACCTGTGTAAAAAGCAAGTAACCTCTGGATATTTTTAGTGTGCCCATTACAGAAAATAAGCGTGTCATCCGCGAACAACAAGTGAGAAACCAGCGGACACATTTTAGGGCTAGCATACGGCTGGAGCATAGATGTTTGGACATGCTTTAAACCCCTACTGAGAGCCTCCTCCATGATGATGAATAGGGCGGGAGCCAGTGGATCGCCTTGCCGAAGGCCTCTGGAAGACTTGAAATACCCACAGGAGAGCCATTAAAGATAACTGAAAACCAACAGTAGAACCAGCATACCAATAAGAGAAACAAACCGATTGGAGAACCCAAATTTCCGAAGGACGGCAAACAGAAATCCCATTCAACTCTGTCGTAGGCCTTCATCATATCAAGCTTTAGGATAACATTATGACCCCGAGTCTTCCTTCTGAGATCCTGAATAGCTGGTTGGAAAGAGCAATATTATCAACAATATTTCTACCTTTACAAAGGTACCTTGCTCCTCAGAGATGATAGCTGGTAACAAATTCGTGAGACGGGTGCAAATGACCTTGGAGATGATCTTGAAACAAAAGTTGCATACTAATAGGTCTGAAGTCACCAAAGGAAGAAGGGTGCTGGATCTTCGGAATGATAGCAATAAGAGACGAGGACACACCCCTTGGTAGAGGGAACCCCATGAAAAAACTCTGGACAGCAGCAATAACATCCGTAGAAATTAAATCCCAGCATTCCTGGTAAAAGTGGCCAGTGAAACCATCTGGACCCGGGGCACCGTCACCATTCATAGCCCAAACCGCCTCCTTCACCTCTTTGTCATTGGGAACAAAAGTAAGAACATCACATTGATCTTGATGAACGAGATTAGGGATGTGATGAAGCAAAGTATCATCAATGTTATGTTCCTCAGAGGAAGTAAATGGTGAAAGTATTTACCCGCCTCGACAGAAAGATTATGCTGATCATCACACCAGACTCCATCAATTTTTAGGCGATGGATATAGTTCCGAGCCTATTACCCTGAACCACCACATGATAAAAGGATGTATTTTTATCACCATCATTAATCCACTGCACCCTGGCTTTGGGCCCAGAAGATTTCTTGGCACATTAGAGCACGCCTAAGCTTAGCATTCGCCTCATTCAAACCTTCCCTGTTTTCAATAGTCGGATCTGCATCGAAGGAGGTTTGCTTGACACCACCAGTTCCTCAGCATAGCGGACATCGTCCTCAACGTTCCCGAAGACATCCTTGTTCCAAGACTTCAACCTAATCTTAGTAGCTTTCAACTTGCACTGAAGGCGCACAAAAGGATTAGGATGATCAATATGACTGCCAGTCCAAACATCACCGACACACTGTAAGAAGGAATCATGAGTAGTCCACATCTTTTGAAAGATAAACCTCGAGGCATTGTTTTGTAAGGATGAAAATTAAGGAGTAGAGGAGTGTGATCAGAAGGCCCCCTGGGGAAGTGTTTGACACATAAACCTGGAAAATTAGAATTCCACTGGGGATTGACAAGAACCCGATCCAACCTAGCTTAACTGAAGCATGTCCAACTCTGTGTTCGACCAAGTAAAAGGATGCCCAATAAAGCAACATCAATAAGACCCGCGGAGGACATGAAAGAATTGAATTCGAGCATAGCAGTAGGGTTGGCCAATGCACCACCCTTCTTCTCAGAACTACAAGCAACACAGTTAAAATCGCCCCCAACAATCCAAGGAAGGTTCAAAGAATTTACATGATCTAGAAGGCCTTGGAAAAGCTCACGACGAAGGACAAAAGTACAAGCAGCATAAACCACAGTAACCATACACACTGGTTTATCATCTTGAACAATCTCAACAGTGATAAACTGTTCAGTACTCTCAGTCACATGAAGAGAGATGGAGGAGGACCAAAGGAGCCAGACCTTAGAATCTTCACCATCGTTCCCAGAATGGCCTGCCATATTAAGATAGTGACATAATCATCAGCTCTCCTTAAAGGGATTTTTGGTTCAAAGATAGCCACCAGATGCACCTTATGAGACTTGATTAGTCGTTTGAGAGTTCTCCTGGAGGTCTTATTTGATAGACCCCTAATATTCCAGAATAATGCTGAGTTATTCATGAGGACCGGTAACCACTGTGCTCCACCGCGGCCTTCACCTTAGATCTCGTACGCACACCCACCCCAGGCGGCATAATGCCAAAGTTGGAAACTTGCCTTTCGGACATGAAGCCATTCTCAGAAGCAGCAATTTTAGAAGTAGATGAGAGGAAGTAGCCATTAGCAGTATCCGGCAGGGAATCTCCCGCGATTTGATTACCCTCATGATTAGAAGTGTTACCTTGAGACTGAGTGGCAGGAATGGCAGTGCCACGAGAGCAAATTGGCAGATCCGGTGAAAGCGGCAGAAAAACTTGCAACTCCAAACTTGGAAGGTCTTGATCATTCGGAGGTGGGTTGGCCGACTGGACGTCCGGCAGTGCCGTCGGCGAGGACGCCGGACAAGCCTCAGGAACATCGGACGCAATCTCAGCAGAAGAAACCTGGGCGTGAACAGTGCCATGCACGTGGAGATCATTCAACGGAGCATTAACAATAACTGGAGTGGGCACCACGACCTGATCATTAATCTGGGAACTGGAAGGATCATTATTTTGAACATGGGGAGTAACTGTGGAACCGTCCACTACACCAACATCATCGGCAAGCTGCTCAAAAACATTAGAAACCGGTACTGAGGATTGATTCAAAGCAGCTACATGGGCATGAGCAACACCCTTACACTTATGACACGCCATTCTTGGTCGACGTGTTTTGGCTTGTCTTTAAGATTTGCATGCACAACATGATTTGGGGGCACAGCCGGTGGTACATCCTTCGTCTTCTTCTTGCATCAGCTTGTGAATGGCCCAGTCTTCGACAGATGTTGCAGATCGGAGGGACCCTGTGAAAATTGATCCTTTGCCAGAAACCTCCTTCGCCATTACCAATCCAGATCCGATCAGGAAGAGGTTTAGCAACATCCACATCAACATAGACAAGAGCTTCCGCCGTTTGAGTCCAGGCAAGGGTGGAGTCATGAATACGGAGAATTTCACCGAAATTACCAACGATGCATCTTAGGTAGTCTTCATTGTAGAGATTGACAGGGAGGTTAGGAAAACCCACCAGATGGGGATAAGCGTTGGATCAGCAGCGAAATCAAAATCCACAGACCATCTAAAGAATCGGAACAGATAACCTTTAAGATAAAGACTCTTCCGAACAAGAACTTTGAGGAAGTCTTCTTCAACAAAAAACCGGAACAGGAGGTGGCGAGTGTTCAAGGTACTAACAATGCAATCACCTTTAGGTCTAACCTTGGGAAAGACAACTCTTGATGTCAGGGATAGATGGCCTACCATAGGAACATTTAGCCACAATAGCCAA
Source organism: Colocasia esculenta (assembly GCA_014218235.1). NCBI lineage: Eukaryota > Viridiplantae > Streptophyta > Magnoliopsida > Alismatales > Araceae > Colocasia > Colocasia esculenta. The sequence continues at coordinate 6,237 of JACBKR010003035.1, forward strand.
CCTCAAAGGTTGCTCAGACTTGCGCATTTCATCCTTTGAGAAGAACACAGCAGGCTGCCCATCATCAGTGAAGGCGGGCTCAGACTTTCTTCTGAGGCTGTTAATTTCTTTCAATCCTTGCTTACTTCTGAGTGTCACACGGTGGATCCTTCTCTCCTCCATAATATTCCTTTCTTGATTTCTGACGAGCAAAATATTTCTTTAACTAAGATTCCTTCTGAGGATGAAGTTAAGCAGGTGGTGTGGAATATGAATGAGGATGGAGCGCCTGGGCCAGATGGCTTCACTGGTTCTTTCGTCAAGAGCTGTTGGGATATTGTCTCAAAGGATGTCCATGCAGCGGTTACCAGCTTCTTTATGGGGTTCCTCTCCCTAGGGGAGTCTGCTCCTCCTTGATTGCTATTATCCGAAGATCTTGCACCTTCTTCATTTAGTGATTTTAGGCCGATTAACCTTTGCAATTTTTTTTACAAAGTGGTTTCCAATATTCTCTGTGATCGGCTTGCCATCATCTTACCGTATATTATTTCTGAGGAGCAGGGTGCTTTTGTTAAAGAAGAAGAAATATCATGGACAATATTTCTCTCTCCAACCACTTTTCCAAGATCTCAGTAGGAAGGTTCGGGGTCATAATATTATCTTCAAGCTTGACATGATGAAGGCCTATGACTGGGTTGAGTGGGACTTCATGTTTGATGTGCTCCGTAAATTTGGTTTCTCAAACCGGTTCATCTCTCTTATTGGTATGTTGGTTTCTAACTGTTGGTTCTCTGTTCTCTTCAATGGCTCGTCGGTGGGTTACTTCAAATCCTCCAGAGGTCTTCGTCAAGGGGACCCCCTAGCTTACCCTCTTCATCTTATGGAGGAGGCACTTAGTAGGGGTCTTCGGCACCTGGCTTCTATTAATCATATTCGCCCCTTCTCTGGCCCCAGAAGCTGTCTGATGATCTCTCACTTGTTTTGCTGATGATACTTTAGTGTTTCTTAATGGTCAGAAATCCAATATTCTCAAGCTGCTTAACTTTATTCGGATGTATGAGCTTGGTTCAGGGCAGAAGATTAATGTTGAGAAGAGTACGTTCATCTTATCCAGCAAGGCCCCACTTCTTTGGCTCTCAAGATCTCCTCCACAACTGGTTTTAAACATCATATTGGTGCTGTTCGCTATCTGGGGGTGCCTCTCAGGCAAGGTAGGCCTAGAGTTGCTGACTTCAAGTACCTCATTGACAACATAAATATGAAGCTCAACTCTTGGAAATCAAAGTTCCTTTCTCAAGCTGGGAGATTGACTCTTATCAAGGCTGTCCTCAATGCGATTCCTATCTATACTGCTGCTGCAATAACTATCCCTAAGACTGTCATTACTTATATTGAGAAGGCCTGTGCTAATTTCTTTTGGAGTGGGACGGATGGTGTTCATCGCAAGCATTGGGTTTCTTGGGATACTATTAACCGCCCCTTTGTTGAGGGTGGTCTTCAGGTCAAATCTTTTTGGCATACTCAGTTAGCGTTAGCGTCAAAAACAATCTGGAATGTCTATCATGGCTCTTCTCTGTGGGCTTCTTATGCCAGGGCCAGATTTAAGGTGGACGTGGGCAAGCCTTTTCAGTCTCTATTCTTCATGGTATGTCCAAAGTGGTGTTCTGGACTGCTCATTCTACTATCATAAACAACTCTAGATGGATTATTGGTGATGGCCGGTCTGTTGATTTCCTTAAAGATATTTGGCTTGGGCAATCCTGTCTGAATGATATTTTGACTGGCCCTACGCTGGGCCTGCTGCTACTGTTCGTGAGGTTCTTCTTAATGCCAACCACCCTGTTCGCTGCCTCCTCCCCAGTCCTTCTCTCCTTAAAGATCTTCGGTTAATTAATCAAGATGATCAGTGTGTCTGAACTGCTTCTAATGACGGTATGTTTTCTACCTCGTCTGCCTATGACCTGCTTGCCATGCATTGGCGTGAGAAGAATGCAGCTGGCGCGTCTATGGCATCCAGCTTCTATAGGCGGTCTGCCATCTTTGCTTGGAAATTGTTATATAGAGCTGTTCCTGTTGACTCCCGCATATCTAATCAAGGCGTTCCCATTGTGTCCCGGTGCTCCTGCTGTTCTGAACCTTCCTGTGAAGACCTGAATCACCTTTTTATCTCCAGCGATCTGGCGTCTAAGCTCTGGCGGTGGGCTTCTTCTAATCTTAATCTACAGTTGAGTCCTCATGCTAACATCACCAGTCGGTTCTGGCAGGTTTTGTGCCAAAGTAATCCTAGTACTCCTCATGGTTTCATTAATCTCTACTCTACTATGCTCATCCTGTGGGAGATTTGGAGGGCCAGGTGTTCTTTGAGGTTTGAGGGCAAGAGGTTATCCTTTCATAGGATAACTCACAATATCAACTTTATGATCTCTTTGTCACTTGATGCTGCTAATTTTAGAGTGGTTTTCCTGGCCAGAAATTGCAGGACATCTATTCCCTTGGTTTCTCTCTGAATATCAAACATGTCTCCTTCAAGCTGATTCGGTGGATCCCGCCTTCTAAGGGTCTTGTCCTTAATGTTGATGGTGCTAGTAAAGGCAACCCTGGCACTTGTGGGGGTGGTGGTTGTGTGAGGGATTGTAATGGCAATCTTTTGTTTGCTTTTGCTCACTTCTATGGGTTTGGTTCCAGTCTCGTTGCTGAGTCTCGCTCCTTGTGCGATGGTCTTCGACTGGCTCTAGAACACGGTTTTCATTGGTTGAAATCAGATCTGATCTCTCACTCACGTCAACTCTATTAGCAGCATGAAAGTGCCATCCTGGAAGTGCTTACATTGGTGGAGAGATGCTTTGTCCATATTCAGACTTTTGATATCAATATTAAGCATACTTACAGACAAGCTAATCAGCTAGCTGATGCGTTGCTAATGTTGGCTGTTCGTCCCAGTCTAATGTCTTTATTTTAGCTGGTTCTCTTCCTCCTTCTTGTAAAGGTCCTCTACTATGGACCGGTCTGGGGTCCCTTCCCTACGGCCCATTTTCTAGGGGTTTCCCCATGCTCTGTATCTTCAAATTTTATGTTATAATCCAGGCCCAGGTGATCGCACTGGTGGGGTGGTTTTGCTCTGCTCTCGGGAGTAGGGTGCACCCTCCTGGTTGCTGACCCTGAGGACCTTTTGCTGAAAAAAAAAGAATGTCTAGAGATTATTTTGACATTATACGTTTTTGAAAATTAAAGATTTTTTTAATTTTCAAAAAATCTAATTAATGTCTATTAACATCACTCGTGTTTTGTGAATATTTGTTCAAATATTTATTTTAATTTATTTTTTAAAAAATATTATAAATATATAACTTCACATATATAAGTAGAATAGATATTTGTTCAAATCTAAGAACTTCCTATGCATGAGACGGATAGAGAGATCTAGTATATCACTAATTAATTAGCAGTCCAGCATCCGTCCGGAGGAGGGACTTCGAGATACATATGTATACATATAGATAGATAGATAAGGTGCTCGTAGACTATCCAAGAAGGATTCTAATTAGGTGTACAACTAATTAAACACGACTATAGATAGATTTTCCTTCTAGTGCTTTCTCCTTTGAGTGTAAATCATGCACAAAAAGTAGAGATCATGAGGACCAGGGGTAAGGCGCAGATATTTTAGGGATTATGTAAACTCTCGGTTACTTCTTTCTTGAGACCAATGACATTACTCAGTTAGATAAGATTTGGATTAATATTAGGAATAATTAATAGCCTTCATGTTCAGTGATGTATACATACTACACATGATGATATGGCCTTAATTAGCATCTCACAAGTGTATTTTAATTAAACTTTCATGACCAATATGTCGATGACAAGTAATAGTTAATACAATAATACTTATTTATATTCCATTGCTTTATGACCTAAAATTAGTTAAAAATTATTGGTCAACACGAGATTGCCGCATGGCTATGAGGTGCATGTGAATATGAGGTTACGATGCTTCGAATTACCTTTTATCTCTCTTTGCCACATGTAATGTTTCAAGATAAGTATTTGCATGTGTGACATGTCGTTATCAAATATTGGATAAATTTTAATAAAAAATTAATTGTGGTCTATACATTTGGTTCCGTGTGGAGATTTTTTATTATAATGTAGTATAATCTAATTAGAAAAAGAGTGATGCCATTTTCTTAATCAATGTTGCCTTCACGTGAGTTCAATAAGATAACAATGTAATATGCTCTTTAATTCTATACAATCTAGAATGTTTTACTTTTTTTTTAATGAAAATATTTTATGTTCCACTTCATCGTCATCGATTCACTCATTGTCATAATTTGTCCATCGGCGCAAGTATTACTATCATGTTATCCATTTTTTCCTCTAGTTATATGTTGAGGCCAGATCATCATCAGTTTATTGGTGACTAAAAACTATCTTTGCACCTATTTTAATCAATCCATTCACTATTAGTTATTAGTTCAATAAGAAGTATACTAGTGGTAGCTAGGGCATTCCAATTACCGTACATGTATGGTAAAGGGGCTTATAGATCTAGTAACCTAGCTTCACCTTTGAAACGGCTAAGGGCCAGTGTTGATTACAAGTGCATGAAGTACGAAGCAAACCTTTACAATGGGATAGTGAGTTCGAGTCCAAAGTTTTCTACCTTTGTACTTGCACAAGCAAAACTTGTACTACAACACAAATGTGGTGGGGGCCGAGGTAGCCAACACAGCACCCATCCCACACTTGATGCAGGCATATTTTAGGGCACACCAATTAATAGGCAAATTCCATGTTTGTAGCAACCGCACCCTCCACCCCAACTTGCCCAAAGTCCTTCATGAGACCACTGCACTGATAGATCCGATGGGATGTCCTAGCTAGCTGAGCGCAAGCGCATGTGGCCGGAAAGAACTACCAAACGGAAGAAACCAGGATAATAGAACACTTGTTGTAATGATGGAGCACAGATTGCTTGACACGCTGTTCTGATTGGCGTAAGATATCCCGCGAGATGGAAATGGGGGGGGGGGGGGGGGAGGTGTACAAATACGAATTCGACTCTTCGACTACATATATTTAATCACTTGTCATTAAGTTCGAGTATTACGTACAATCATTCAACATATTTTTGGTTGGAGCACCATTAATGTACGACACTCATCTTACACGCCCGGACTTTCTATCATGTTAATTAGATAGTGGCATGCTTGTGAGGTCAGTTAGAGAGAGAGTTAGAGGAGGAGATCGATGGAGGAGATGACACCACGAAGAAAATTATGACTGCCCTCAAACACCTCCACCCCCTCAAAATTGTTGGGTAAAATGGGGTTGAGGAGGGGCAATACTAGAAAGAGAGAAAAGAAACACAATCTTTGATAAAGTAAAAAGGTGCATGAAAAGGTGTAAGTTTTGTCTCTTATGTGAGGGCCTTAGTCTCACATGATAAATCTCTAAGGAGATGTAGTGTTTTATAACTCCAAGTGCCCATGAGATATGTCTTATAGATAATGGTGGGGTTATGTTAGACCATATCACACAAGTGGTGTCGCCGGACCGAGCGGGGCTGGACGGTGCGCGCATGTGATGGTGTGGTCCTACTTGTTGCCTTGGTACCTTTTTGTTTCTTCTTTTTGCAATTTTCCCTTTTCTTGGAGAGATTGGGCATGTTTGGGCCGATTCTTTGAACTGGCCCATTGTCTTGTTGCCTTTGCGGGTGTGAGACGTTTCATATAGTGATTAGGTCTCCCTAATCACAGTTACCAATTGAAACACCTTTTAATTCTCCTGTGAGGACCGCTCGCTTGGCTACTGCTTTCTCTCCCCGCCCCCTCCGCCAGCTACTCACCGGTGACCTTCTGTTCGGTGCGCAGTCGCTCTCCGGTGTTTGGATCGCCTGGGTCGCTGTCGAATGCTCGCTCTGGTGTTTGGATCGCCTGGGTTGCCGTCGAATGCTCGCTCCGGTGTTTGGTGCATGCTTTCAACCCTACTTTTTTCTGAAGAGGATTAGGTTTTCTATATAGCTTTCGTCTTACGAAGTCAATCTTGTGCGAGATCGACTTCGTTGCTCGTGGTTGTACCTTGGTAGAAGGTCGTTGGACCCCAATCGCACCGTATAGTGGGGGCGATATATACTTTCTCTAAGGTGAGTTCCATTATGGAACGCCTCCACCGTTTTCATTCGTCTTTTGGATTATCATGTTATCCATGCTTATGATCAATATTCATGTTATATATCTCTATTTTCGGAGTGTGCCCATAAACATGTTATTTCTTATTGTGTTTGCCATACGGTTTGCACTGATTTACATGTTGATGAATTACCGTGCTCCATGCCATATTCCCACTGTTTTAACAATTGTCTTAGAGAAAGTATCGATCATGGCTTCATCCTTGTCGTTCAGCCTGAAGTGGACATGTCGCGTATGCTGCAATTTACAGGACAACACTTCAAACATTGGCAACAATGGATGAAGATTTGGTTCACAATGATCGGGTTGATCACGGTTATAGAGTTTGATTCTACTAAAGTGATTGAGGTGATTCTGCAAGTGCAACTAAAGCTAAGGAATGGAAAGAGAAAGATAGACTTAGACATGGGTGATACTTATTACACTATCGGATCCTGTTTGATGTCTATAGCTCTTCTACATCCTAACCTCTAAGGCACTGTGGGATGAACTTGACCGGAATACAATACCGACGACCAAGGTCTGGAAAAGTATTCCATAGGCAAGTTCTTCAAGTTTCACATGCTGGAGGACAGATCTGTAGCCGAATAGGCACATGAATTTCTCCTTATGATCCACGTCTTGGCAGAGGGTGATTTGAAACTCCCAGAAAAATTTAAGTCATGTGCATAATTGAGAAATTTTCAAAGACCTGGCAGGACTTTGGAATGCTCTCAACATAGGAAGGGATCTATTTCTCTTGATGACTTGATGAGAGCCATTCCATGAAGATGAGCATAGAAAAGAGAAACTAGGGATGCCTGTGGAGGCTAGTGCAACTTTATGGTAAAGTATAAGAACAAAGATGTTAAAGGCAAACCCAAGACAAGTTCCACTACACAAATGAAACCCAAAGGAAAGATACAAAAGAGAAGAAGTCTAGAGAATGCTGGGTGTGTGGTCAAAAAAGTCATTTCCGTGGGGATTGTCCTAAACGGAAAGAAAAGTTGACCCATAAGACTGCTGAAAATCCAGCTCAGGTCAATGTAGTGACCGGTGGGGACTCTTCTGGTGACACGTATGTTTCTCTAAACCCTCAGCTATTTACTATTTATGAACCTAATGAGTGGTCAGTAGACATGGAGCCAATATACATTTATGTGCTGACAGGGCTAACTTGTGTCTTATCAAGCCACCCGTGATTGCTCCATGACGATCGGTATGGCAGCACTGCAATTGTGATGGAACTGGATGCGTGGATCTGAAGTTTACTTCAAGACGTGTACTGTCTCTTCACGGTGTGCACCATGTTTCTAGTGTTAGGAGGAACATCTTATCAGGTTCTAGATTGGTTAGGGAGGGTTATGAGTTGAACTTTAAATGTTAAAGTTGTGATTTTGTGTTAGAAAACTTTTTATTGGTAAAGGTTATTATTTGATGGGTTATTTAAAGTGTATGTGAACCATGTGATGAATAAAAGCTTAGATGTTGATGTTGTTTCTACATTTGTTTCTGTGTCATATAATGTTGTTGATTCATCTAACTTATGACATGGACGTTTAGGACATATCAATTTCAATTCTTTGAAACGAATGATGAACCTGAAACTGATTCCTAATTATGCTATTGATCATTCTAAAAGATGTGATATCTGTGTACAAGCTAAATAGCCTAAAAAGCCAGTTATGTCTGTGGTGAGAGATTCAGAAATTCTAGATCTTGTGTATTTGATATCTGTGAATTTAATGGCATATTGACTAGGGATCATAAAAATATTTTATTACCTTTATAGATGACTGTAGTAGATACTGCTATGTGTATTTGCTTAAGTCTAAGGATGAGGCTTTACATAAGTTTATCATCTTTAAAAAGAAGCATAAACACAAACATCGGGTGCTTAAGAGGTTGATGTCTGACAGGGGTGGAGAATATACCTCCAACCATTTGGTGAATACTGCCAAGACAATGGCATCATTCATGAGACAACTGCCCCCTATTCACACAGTCCAATGGGATAGCTGAACGAAAGAATTGTGTATGATAGATATGGTCAACTCTCTCATGTAGAGTTCAGGACTACCTAACTTTATGTGGGGAAGCATTGAATACGGCTTGCCGTATTCTGAATTATGTTCCCCTGAAACACAAAGATAGTAGTCGATATGAACATTGGATAAATAAAAAGTCTAGCTTGAAATACCTTAAAGTGTGGGGGTGCCTAGCAAAGGCACTTGTCCCTGAACACAAGAGAAAAAGCTGGACCTAAACAGTTGACACGATCTTTCTAGGCAGTGCGAAAATAGTTATGCGTACAAGTTTCTAGTGATTAAGTCTGAGATTCCTAGCATAGATGTTACACCATAGTTGAGTTTTGTGATGCTACATTCTTTGAGAATGTGTTTCCTATGAAGGCTGGTTTACCTCAATCTGTATCTTTGAGACTGGGCCTTCTACATCTTCATCCATCCAGATCATGTGGAAAGGATGACAAATGTGGGGGCAAGTGCATCCAGCTCTCTTCCTGATTCTGATAGTCAGGAAGAGGAAGTAGAACCTAGAAGGAGTAAAAGACAAAAGATTGCCAAGGATTTTGGAAGTGATTTTATTACTTTCCAATCGAGGGTGATCCTCCCACTTTCAAGATGCTATGGCCTCTTCTCAGGCACGACATTAGATGGAAGCCATAAAGAGCGAAATGGATTCCATATTGCTAATGGCACTTGGGAGTTGGTCGATCCTCCTCCTGATTCTAAAACCATTGGATACAAATGGGTCTTTAAGAAGAAGCTAAATCCTGATGGGACCATTGACAAGTTTAAAGCTAGGTTAGTTGCTAAGGGGTTCAAACAGATGGAGGGGATAGACTATTTTGATACTATTCCCCTGTAACCAGGATTACCACAATCAGGGTACTGATTGCTTTGGCCTCCATATATGATCTGACCATCCATCAAATAGATGTTAAGACTGCCTTTCTTAATGGTGATCTTGCTGAAGAGATCTATATAGATCAGCCTGAAGGGTTTACAACACCTGGTAGTGGAAACAAGTTTGTAAACTTGTTAAATCCTTATATGGATTGAAAGAAGCCCCTAAGCAATGACATGAAAAATTTGACATGACTATCACGTCATTTGGCTTTAAAGTCAATGTCACGTCCCGAGATTACGCAGGCGGATATTAATTCAAATAATTGAGTCGATATTTCGAGACGTGAACAGTCGACAAATAAGCCTCTAGCTAGCATGCACTAAATATGTATCAACACAATCATCATAATAGGGCCCAATTAATGAACTCATTGAAATTGTATTCAAATCTCATTTCCTTGTTTCAAATGAACTAATACAGGACTAAGACTCAATAAAAGGAAAATCACATTTATTCCTCACTACCTACTACATGAATCTAACACTCAAAGCAACTAACTTAGCTAGACACATACTTGGAACGCTCATCACTCGACGCATTCCCATCCTCGATTTGCTCCTCTTCTTGAATTTCATAGTCACCTAGAATGGTTAAAAGTAGGGAATGAGCAAACTAGCCCAGTAGGATTTATATCTCAATGTGCGGGCAATGATATAAGTGATTAGCAATTTAGAACTAGGTAAGCACGATTGTCATGATATGCATGTACAAATAACTCTTTAGAACATGATACATGAAACAAGCTAGATAGAGTGATCATGATAGAGCAAGATCTAGGACGATATAACGAGCAAGAGATTATCAATAGTGAGACATGTAACAAGCACACAAGATATTATTTAAATTGCAATAATATAGGATGGCCATATCACGCAAGCAAGCAAGCACGCATGAGTACGATCATGTCATACTAATCAGGCACGTAGACACTAATGTACACCAAGGAAAGATCCACCTTGAAATGCACACTAGGACACATGTATGTGGTTATTGTATCAATCATTCACACGCAAGTACTCCCAGCACAGATGCAACGCCAGTAATCATTATACCCTATGGTTAACAGTATATTTATGACTCTCCATCATTGGGGCTAGACTGGAGCCCTTGGACACTATCCGTGCCCGGTCAGCATCTCATTTCATTTTAAATGTAGATACCCACTGTCATTTAATGGCCAATGAGAGTTTCAAGATGTAGCATGTGTAATGTCATGTTCATGATGATGATGAGAACAAGTAATAAGTAATGTGAACATGATGTCATGATATAATAGTCAAGAGATAATTTCGGCAACATAACGACGCAACAAGATGAGAGAGGAGGTGCACGCTGTCTCCAGGGAACTTCAATGGTACAACCAACTCGATCTCCATGAGGGAATCCACAGAGTATGGAGATTTACGGAGGTCTTAGAGAAAAGGTCGCCAGTCTACTGATACGGAATGACCGATAGAGAGCTTATAAATCCCCAAGAAAGGGCTGCCTATAAGTGCAAGTGTAGTGATGTACGTATCTCAATCCACAATCCATCGATTTCAAACTCGCGGAAAACAGTGACATGATAGCATGAGATGAACACAGGTAATTAACTAAATGGTTTGCAATATTTTAAGCTAGCGATTAATCACTTAACAAGCTAGAACAATAGATGATTCATCAATAGTTTGCAAGAATAGATCATAGCATTATTGAACAATTAGAATAGTCTTCTCATCTTTACGTATTTAACATGGGTTGCTGGGTTTTAAGTCATTAGACAGACTGTACCATGCATCTTAATAATGTATCATGCAAGACTAACATTAAACACGGTAAAAATAGGTCTCGGGTAGGCCTTGAAATACGCATCTGACATAGTGGACGCATTTTATAATGATGTGTACAGTCGAACAAGACGTACTGTGAAGAAGCTAAATCGCGTCCACCTAGGTGGTCGTGTTTCACATAAAATCGTGTCTGGGTATCCCGACGCGTTCATGAAATTCTTTAAATATACAATATAAAAATCGCCGAAACTCTTAGGCGGGAAAAACGTCTGAATCGCGTCGGCCTTGGCCGTCGCGTTTCAGAGGCCTTCTGACAGGTCAACGGTCGACAGTTTGAGGCACGGGTCATGCCCCAAATCGTGTCGCCATGAACGACGCGTTTTAAGAGCCCTGTGAATTGCGTCGCTTGGACTGGTCACGATTCAACCTTCTCCCGAAAACACAAGAAACAGGTGCTCGATCTATGCAACGCTTATATCTTCTAAAATGGGGCTTTTGGGACAAAAGTGTCAACATGAAAGTTGTTGGGGACATGTAATAAGATAGAACTATAGTTTTGGAATAATTTAAAACGACCTCGGGATGTGTGAAAAATCGACATGAACGTAAAAAGTCCCTAACAAGCGCGACTTTGGTAAAACGCTTATAACTCATGATGTACTCATTGGAATTCGATGAAATAAGTTGGAAATGAAACTAGACTTGATGCTCCACACATTGTATATGATTTGTTAAGGTTTGGCCCAATAAACCTACCTTCTGGGTTGAGGAAGTATCGTTCTCTAGAAACTCCGTTCAGACCACTGGTTGGAGAACGCTTAATATGCCCGACCTAGTGCATGAAAATTGGGCTTTCCAGTTGGGTTAGGAACTAGACTTGACCCTCTTTCCAGGGGTATAAGCCTTTCACAATGTGGTTAGGTTTGACCTACCTTTGGTCGACTCCAAGATGACTGTTTGCGCAGGCCGAAGCAGACGCAATGGGGAAGAAGAAGGGCTTGGTGTGCTCGATCTCTTGCTCCCCAGCCGCCAAGAGCTCCTATACATGACCCCAACAAGATGTAAACTCATCCCCCAGGGTTTGTGGAGAGTATTTATGCATCTTGGGCTTTTAGAAGTCCTATTGCATCAAGGAAGAAAAAGTTGCGGTTTTTACAAGCCCCCCTTCCATGTTTTGAAGATCTCTTCCACCATTGGAGTGTCTTGGCCTTCAAGAAACCCCCAAGGATGGCTAGGCACGAATTTGGGTTACCAAGAGAGCATATTTGCATCTCATTTTACCCTCATTGCGAATTTCTATGTATTTTCTTGCTTCATTTTATTCTTGGGCCAAATGTGATCCATCGACCCAATACCAATAATGGGTCATCAATATATAATGTTGGAGTCTCTCCAACATTTTTATTTAATTTATGATCATGTTATATTCCCATGTTAACGGTTTTTCAACTTAGTTTTTTAATTTGGATAATTTGTCACAATGTGACATACACTTGGTCAATCAGATTTTTAGTTGTACTAATTTCTTCGTTGAATATTTAAGGATAATATTTGGGGTTGATTTATAGTTTTTACGGAATTTTTTGATGTGTTCTTGCACATACGGTAATGGTACATATGTTTTAAATATTCAGATATTATGGAAATTATTTATTTCCATCTATTTAAATTTTAAATTACTAAAATTTTCAGGGTGCTACACCCTCCCCCACTTAAGAGAATTTGGTCACCAAATTCATAAATAGGAATTTATTGTACCAGTGAGGTGTACTTGCTTGTGAACAACTCTAGATATCTCTTGCACATTTCTTCCTCAGTTTCCTACGTCTCGTCTCCATTCGTGTGCGTTAATTCCATCTAACCCTTACCAGTGGATGACCTTGTTCCTTAGTTGGCGCAGTTCCTGGTCCACGATCTTAATTGGCCTTTCTTGGTATATTCCATCTTTGTTGAACTCCAGAAGTTCATATTCTATGACATGATACGGATCTCGTACATATTTCTTCACCATGGATATGTGAAACACATTGTGTATTCGATCCATTTGTGGTGGTAATGCCAGACGATATGCAACTTCGCGGATTCGTTCGAGGATTTCGAAATTAAAGCCCACAAACTGATCCCACGGCCTAGAGACACCTCAAGAATACATGATCACCAACCTGAAACTCCATGTCTCTCTTCTATTATCTGCATATGCCTTTTGTCTTTGCGCGCCACAGCCATTCTTTCTTTAAGCTTCACCTTCTCTGTGGTTTGCCTTATCATCTCTGGTCATAGTATTTGTTTTTTTCCAATTCATACCAGCATATTGGAGATCGGCAACTCCTACCATAGAGTGCTTCGAATGGTGCCATTTGAATTCTAGCTTGATAGCTATTGTTGTAGGCGAACTCCACAAGAGGTAGTGTCATGCCAGCTACCTCCAAAATCTAGGACAGAGGCTCTGAACATATCCTCAATTACCTGATTGGTTCTCTCCATCTGACCATCAATTGTGGATGGAAGCCGTGCTAAAGTTCAGTTTAGATCCCAGGAATAGTGCAGTCCTTTCCAAAAGTGGGATGTAAACCTAGGGTTCCTATCAGACATGATAGACACTAGTACTCCATGTAATCTGACTATTTCCTTCACATACAATGCAGCAAGAACATCTATTAACCACTTATTCTTCACTGGAAAAAAGTGAGCGGACTTAGTTAAGCGGTCGACTATAACCCATATGCCATCGAATCCACCTCTAGATTTAGGTAGTCCGAAAATAAAGTCCATCCCTATACCTTCTCATTTCCATGCCAGGATTTCTAGGGGTTTGAGTTTGCCAGCAGGTCGCAAATGTTCTGCCTTGATCTTTTGACATGTTAAGCATCAGACGACATATTCCGCCACCTCCCTCTTCATATTAGGCCACCAAAGCTTCTTTTCAGATCCTGATACATTTTGGCAGTTCCAGGGTAATGGTATACCACGTCTTATGTGCCTCATCCATAATCATCTTCTTTGTCTCCGCATGGTTAGGTACACAGATTCAATCTCGGAACAATAGTCTTCCATCTTCAGTTAAAGAGAAATCCGACCTCTAGTCTAGATTAGCCTTAATCTCCACAAGCACAGGGTCATTGTCTTGGAGTGCTATGATGTCCTTCAATACTGTAGGTTGTGCTCTAACACTAGCCATAAGGCATCCCTTTTTCTTGATATCAGCATCAATATTTAACTTGGAAAATTCTTCTAACAGTCTCCATTTTCCCACCATTAGACTTGACAATGTGATCATTGGCTTTCTACTTAGAGCATCTGCCACAGTATTTGCTTTACTTAGATGATATTGGATAGTGAAGATGAAGTCTTTGAGATACTCCAACCACCTCCACTGTCACATGTTCAAGTCCTGCTAAGAAAACAGATACTTCAAACTTTTATGGTCAAAAAACACAATGAACTTCTCACCATATAGATAATGACGTCATATCTTCAAGGCGAATACTACCAGCTAGCTCCAGATCATGTACAAGAATAATTATCCTCATGCTTCTTCAATTGTCTGGACACATAGCATATGACTTTCCCATTTTGCATTAGCACACAGCCTAGGCCGATCCCTAATGCATCAGTGTATACTTCAAAACTACCCCCAGCGACTAGCAATGTCATACAGGTGCTGAGGTGAGGTGCTCTTTTAATGTCCTGAAACTTTCTTCACATTCATCAATCCATGTAAATGGATTCCCCTTCCTGTAGCCTGGTCAATGGTACAACTATCTTTAAGAAATCTTAATAAAGTGACGATAATATCCGGCTAAACCCAGAAAGCTCATGATCTCCGACACAGTTGTCGGCCTTGCCCAGTTCTTTACCGCCTCCACCTTAGATGGATCTACAGAGATTCCCTCCTTGATATGATGTGGCCAAGGAAAGACACTTCCTCCATCCAGAATTCACACTTACTAAGTTTTGCATAGAGTTGATTATCTCTAAGCACTTGTAGAGCGACCTTTAAGTGTTCTTCATGTTCTTCTTTAGACTTGGCGTAAATGAGGATGTCATCAATGAACACCACTACGAACTGGTCTAAGTATGGCCTATAATATTGTTCATTAGTTGCATGAAAGCCGCTGGAGCATTTGTTAAACCAAACGGCATGATCACGAACTCATAGTCACTAGTGGAAAAAGGGCGTTAGACGACGGTTGAACACCGTCGGCGGTTTGCAAAAACCCGTCGTGTATATCTTTTGTCCATGGTCCAACCGTCGTGTATCGATTGTGGTCTATACTACCGTTGGGAAATGTAGCCACGGATCACCAACTGTGGTCTTTACACAACCGTCACCTATTATTTATTATTTATTTAATTATATTGCCTACAGTTGCATTCTCGTCTTTATATAATGGGCGCTGTTAACAACCGTCGTCCATGTCATGCCAATAGTCACCAACCATAGCTACTTACATCTTAGCCGATAGTTTCAACCGTCACCATAGGATAATAGCCCACAGATTTGGTGCTGTTGGCATTTCAGATAGGCAATGGTCCAACAACCGTCGCCTTGTGGACACTACAGACCAAATCAATGTTGTTTTTTGACATCCGATGGTCCTAGTCTTCATGCTAAGAACCATAATCAATAGGTCACATGTAATTCATCCGCAATTACCACATACACAACAGAAAATGGACCCACGTCACAAATGTAGATTTTTTTCTTACATTCCACAACTTCAAATTATTTCAAAACATTTTTAAAAAGTCTTCCAATTTACACTGCATTATCACTTACTATAATATAAAAATTTATAAACACTATAATCAAATGTTCTCCAATTAATAAGTTCTGTACATTTCTGTTTCAATAGCTAGAAAACCATCTCTTGGAACATGAAGATAAACATCTATATAGTCCTATATAGATAAGGGTGCTGCTATGTCAACTTGGGGGATGAGAATGCTATCAACTTGTGGGATGAGAGCGTGATGTTCCACCCCGCACCTGCAATCTCCACCTACAAAGCAAATAAATAACAAAGGAAGAGTGTTATTTCATTAAGAAAAAGTACAAATAAAAGACTATAATTACAAAAGATAAAATGTCAACAAAATTAATGATACCACAACAACAGTGAGGAGACACCTTTCCCTTTGTCAAGTATTGTAACTCCCAACCACCTTATCTATGCGTAAGGCTCATGGTGAATTATAGATGCAAATAGTTCATAGAGTTAGGGCCTACCGGTGTATCTATCTGAACACCACTTGTTAAAATGCAAGACAGTTGGGGATAATGCGTCCACTAGATGGTTCCTACCAATAACACGTGAGAGATCTATTCACCATTTTGTGCTAAATGAGGTTTCTGTACTAGTCATCACTTTCAAGTCATGGTCTCTTTTCGGGTGCTTGATGTCGTTTGCTTTAAATAGTTGCCTGCTATAATATTTCCCATCTCCAAATTGAAAAGTGTAGACCTGGCATTTGAGTACGCCTTATGTTTTTATTCCAAGATGCAATAACATAGCTTGCACTATACCTTGAATGCGGCAAACTATTTTTTTCTTTGCTAGTAAGATCCATGACTCAAAAGCTTTCCCATATAGCGTTAGGTGAATGTTTCAGAGTTCATAGCCTGCTAATATGCTCAGAGAAATTTTATGTTACTATCAATTTCTTTCTGATTTTTTTGCCATAGTCCTGCTAAGAAATGCTTCAAATGATCATAAATCCCTAGGTCCTTCACGTTTTCAGTTATCTTTAAGATTTTTTTCCCACTCTCTATCTGTTAATTTACTTCCTTACACTGCAATATCTTTTTGTTTTTCCAGTTTTATTTTTTTAATAGCACAATGTCCTTCAGCAATCTGATTTAGTTCAAACCACTTATTAAGGCAAAATTTTAGTCTTTTGGATGCAAGCATGCCTTATATCCTGCCATTTTACTGTTGAGGTGAAAAAAGAGATAAAGAAATGCTAAGAACTCATACACAAGCTTGGGAGGGGAGTCCTATACCTGGGTTCCTCAAGAGTTAAGGCAGAGCACCCACATTATCTACAGGCAATGGAGCTGACAAGAGATGTAAGATATTATGTTGTCATCCTTTATGTTATTCAGAATCTAACTCGGAGCAATTTTAGATGCCATTTTGCTTATTAATATGAGCCATGACTACTATCACATTTCTTTTGGTGGTTCTCCCCTTCCTCAATTAGATTCTAGGTCATTTTTATAAACAGAGTTGGTAATTGTAGTTCATGACTTAAATATGTGGAAGTGCCATCCCAACATCAAAGTTACAAGGACCAGAGGTAGACCCCAGAATAGCAACTTGTGACCGAGGATCAAAGCAAATCCTTGTACACCAAATAACAAAATTTGTAAGCATTACTGTGTTGATTCCTAATTATCAGAAGTAACATGTTGACCATATGGGAAGTTGTGAGTTGCATTATCACCACAACTTAGTGTTTGAGAAAGAAGGTTGTAACGTCGCGCGTTTTTCGGATCCCCGTGGATCCAGTTTAGCGGGTTTGGTGCCAATGTGAGCCCATTAGTGTTGTATATTTCTTATTAGATCCTTACCGGGCTTGGTTATGGGTTTGTGTGGTGTTTAGCTCGCTGGACAACAACAGTGGGTTGGCGTCCAGGTGGGTGACGTCGACTTTGTGTTGGCGGCCATGGGTTGCCGTTAACATGGTTTTAGCGTCCATCGATGTAGACGTCAATTGTTGATCTTGGCGGCGATAGATGTGGACGTCTTGGGGTGGCGGTTTGGTTAGCGGCATATGTGTTGACGTTAACCTGACGCACCTATATTTTTAGGGCTGACCCGAGCCTTGTTCTTTCCCCTCTCTCTCCCCTCCTCTAAGCCCACCTTCACCCTTGAGCTTCTTCGTGAGTTCTAACGGTCGGCGGGAGCTCGTGGGAAGGCTGTGGTGCGCGTGGTAGCAGCAGACCGGGCGGGGAATGGCGAATTGGAGCGCGGTGTTTGTGGGGCATTCCTCGGGTTTCGGCGTGATTCAAGGTTCTTCGAGGGTTTAATTGCGTTTTTGAGGTAGGGACTGGACCCGTTGATCTTCCCTGATTAATTTGTTATGCTTTCTTTGCATAATTCGGATGCTAATTGAGTTTTTGGGAAAAATGGGTCTTCATGCCGGGAAATTGGGTGGTTTGATCGATCCAAGTATTGGATCTTGCTTCTCTGGTTTAATTATGGTATATGCATGTAAGGGGGAGTGTTTCCCCTTGTTTTTCTATTGTATTTATGGCTATATTGCCCGTACAATCGGCCTAGGGCCATTTTGTGTGTTCTGGCGGGTTCTGCAGTGAAGATCTTAGCGTCAACATCAGTTGACGCAGAGTTCTTCATTGGGAGATTAATGGATAGGTATCTAGCCGTTGATTGTGGGTAAACGGCCAAGTGGTGGTCGCTTACTTGGTGTTGACGGCAAGGGACATTGTCGTCTATATTCTTTAGACGGCAATCGATCTCGCCGCCAACCTGTGCTTGTACATGCGTCAACACTGTCTGTTTTACGTATTTGTGTATGCATGGCGATGACCGGTGGTGAGCCAGTGCACTTGTTATGCTCTTGGAGCATACTGCTCATGTAATGGGCATGTTTTACGTAAAATGTGTGATGTACGTAGTGTTTTAAGTATGTGTATATGTCCTGTGTTGGACATCTTGTTTACGTAGATATGTGTGATATATTCGTCGTGAGGTATTATGCATGAGATATCTTCGAGGTTGGATGCCATGTATATGGTTTGTGTGTTCATGATACCGTGAGTTATTGCGGTTAATAATTATGAGGTCAGTCTGCGTGTTGCGGCGACGAGGTTCCTATGATCCTTTAGGATCTCTTGTGAATTATCCTAGATGATTATTAGTGTGGTCGTGCTATTATTTTAGTATGGCAGTGGAGGTCACCGTATGACCAATGACAAACTGCGATGTATCTTTATATGGTTAGTGTATGTAGTTGTGCCAAGTCTTGTGAGTCACAGGTGACTAGGACAAGCTATCCTTAATGGTGATTTGTGTACCCTGATCGGTAACAGAAAGTGTTTGTGTATATATCGTGGTTTGAGCTTGCCGAGTGTGGTGGTCGGCACCTATTTCGGAATGCCTCTCTAGTTGGGCACCCCAGGTTCTTTGTGAGCCAGGCACGTGTGTTTGTTGTGCTCGGGGTTTGTCCCGGTACAGTGTGGTACCGTAGAGGTCTGTGTCGTCTTCCTGGACACCCTCACGCCTATGCTTGAGTTGTATGCCGGCTGAGGGAAAGACGACAGTAGGGCAGCGGTTGTTTTGTGGGTGTGTAGTCGCTTGTAGCGCGCTCGTAGTTGGGGGTACGGACACCAGTAGACGTACTGGTCCCCAGCTAGTCTTGTTCCAGTGCCTCACTTTAGGGTGCTTCGGCCGAGACCCTAGAGGTGCCAGGCATGGTCCTGTATCTGTGTGTCTGCAGGTGTGGTGTTGGTTGGTCTCCACAGTGTTTGACTTCTTTCTCGTGGAGCGGCAGTTGGACCTTTCGTCTGTGACTGCGAGGCTGAGAGGTTGTTCTTGTGTTTGTGTTGTCCGGGTTGGATATTGGCCTGATCAGCTAGTAGTCTGTTCCTATATGGTGGCGTCGTTCTTCGGATTCGTGCTTTGTTAGCTCCAGTTGTGGTTGTGGTGACGTCATTCTTTTCTGACTCGTGCTTTACCTGCTCTGGCTGTGGCTTAACTCGTGCTTTGCCACTGGCTGTAGTTCGTGAGTTTGTGACTCGTGATCGAGGTTTGACCAGTTCGAGGTGTGCCCTGGTGTTGGCACAATTGTGACTGAGTTGTGGTTTGTGTGACTTGCCGGTGAGTTTTACTTGTAATATTGTGCCTAAAAAGGTATAATATAATTGTGGTTCAGTATGGTGTTTATCACCTACTGTACCCTTGTTCGGGTTTGTGTTGTGGTACCTCAGAGTAGTAGGTACATGTTCCCTTCGTGGGTTACTTTGTAGTTTGTGGTGGTACATTGTGTACCAACCTTTTTAGGCTCTCGTGTGTTGTGGAGGTCTTGTGGTTTGACCTACCACTTGTTGTATCTTATCCGTTTTAAATAGATCTTTGTTTATAATTTATTGTGGATTAGTTTGTGATTATTAATTATGTTACCTTTGTGGGTAATTTGCCGATGAGGCTTGTGGCCTAGGCATATTGTGGTTTAATAGAGCTGTGCTCCGTGGAGGCCGTGTGAGACCTTCCTCTTATTGAGTTTTACTCTTCTTGGGTATAGATCCAATTATGGTTTTAGTGTGTGATGGACTAGCTAGCTGTAGCCAGTCCTACCACTTATGTGTGGCTCTGGACGTAGAGTGGTTTGGAGTATAAAGGACCAGCTCTTTGTTAACAGTCCTGTTACTCAAGTGTTTGAGGTTCGTTTGTGAAGCTTGCAGCTTAGGCAGAGACTTATCTGTATGGCTTATAGCTTAGGCAACTAGTTGTTGTAGTATGTGCCAGTGAGACTATGGTTTAGGCACTTTAGTATTATTTAGTCCTGTAGTCCCACTTTCCTTCTGAGGACTTTGTGTTTATTATCATGATTATGTTTAATTGTTATTTATTGTTATGATGAGCATGAAATGGTTTGGCTATTGGTGTTGCCATGAGACCCTTTGGGGTTGAGGAGTTGGTTTCGGTGTTGTTTTTGGGTGGTCCTGCTGAGCCAGTGACTTGTTGAGGCTCACTCCCCTACATTTCTTTTCATGGCTTGCCGTGTGTTTGGCTTGCAGCGGCGTTGTGTCAGACTTGTACCACCAGCAGTAGTGTAATAGTTAGTGTTGTGTGAGCTTGTGCTCCTTGGGGTATGCCCCAGGTAGTTGTACTTTTTTAATTGGACATGTATTAATGTAATGGGACATTTGTACAAATTTGTGAACAGATATGACACATGTACTTTCTTGTGTTTTATACTGTGTAATTGTCTTTTATACTCTTACTGGACAGTGTGTGAGATATCCCTTGCGAGACTTCGGTCCGTTCATGGGAGCGGATCTGGATATGGAGCCTTATTGGGCATAAGTACCCCGGTCCGTCACAGTTGGTATCAGAGCAATGTCAGTTAGAATATGAAAAGACATTGAAAGTATAATGTCCCAATACATGGAGAATGTCCCTGCTGGTAGAAAGTCTGCAGTTTTGTTTGTGATATAAAGTAGTTTTTACGTGAGCTTTTGGCACGTAAACCGTGTGTTTCTGTTTATTAATATGGCAGTTGTGAGCGTTGTTGTGCCACAGCGTGGATAGTGGTATAAGTTGTGTGGTAGCATCCTGGACTAGTGCAGTTAAAGCAGTTAAATTATAGTATTTAAAAGTTTCAGTTGCAGAGATTAGAGGAGAAAGGTAAAGTAGTGCCCTGAGAGGGATATACCTGTTATATGTTAATAAGTGCAGAGTAGCAGAGACAGTGTATGGTAACAAGGTGATAAGGAACAGGTCAGTGTGTGTGTGATAAGTTGCAGTGAGAACCTCAGCAAATGGTTGTGGGGCATTGGAGATCTGAGTCAGATGATATTAATAAACAGTGTGATGGGAATGTGATTAGTGTTATGAAGAGTTTGAATATGATTAAGAAGGGCAGATCATCTTTAAAAAGAAGTATCAGTACATAAAAGAGTAGTGACTTTATGGAGATAGATTAAGTATGCCTGAGATTAGAAATTTGAGAAAAGTGTTTGTTATGATAATGATGGTAACAGGAAGTGTGATATGAAGATTTGTATAAATAAGTATAAAAATGATCAGTTGAATAAAGAAAGAGAGAAAGAAGGATTAGTGTGCAATAAAAATTGTGAGAATTGCTAAGAGGAATATTTAGTTGATGAATGGCAATTATGAAAAATTTTTTCAGAAAGAACATTTAAGGAAATAAGAAGGTATTTTGCAGAAAAGATATGGATTAGAGAAAGGAAGAATTTACACATGATGAAGTGAACAAGATCAGATGAGTCAGGAAAGTCAGTTAGAGTTGCATATTGGTGCAAAGAAATGATTCAATCGAGCAGAAAGGAATTGTTTTAAGATATTCCAGAGTTTCATGCAGGAATAGACTAATTAAAGATATTTGGAAAGTTTATGCAACAAAATTATGAGAATTAGCCAGAGAATGTCAAAAAAGTAGGAAAGATATATGAAAAGCATAATTATCAATAGTGGTTTGGCAGAATAGAATTGCAGTAATTTCTTCAGCATGAATTAATTGAATAAGATGATTTGAGAAACATTGAAGCTAGAAGAAAG
>JACBKR010003036.1:0-39844 GCA_014218235.1 Colocasia esculenta
TAGAATTTCTACTCTAAATAAGCATGCTCACTATTTTTCAATTCAGAAAATCTATAAAATTACACAGTCATCAAAAATTCCTAAATTTTAACAACATGCTCTGACATTGATTTAAGTACCACAGAAAATTTCTGACATTACAATTTATTTCAGAATCATATAACAATAATTAAACATGCTCAAGACAGTATTTTCAGAAATTCTTGATAAATTTCGCAGTAACTAAAAATCGTCAAAAAAATACACAACATGTTCCCTTACACATACGTTTTTTTTTTCGGTAAGTAAGAAATGGTATTAATAATGAATAAATTACAGATCCTTGGTCATACAAGTCATGACCAGAGGTATAAGACTACTAGATGAGTTCAGGAGAGTGCACCCCTACCCCAAAGGGGAGGAATGTTCTCACTCCACCAAACTACAATCTAGTAAAAGAAAGCTGAAAAACTTCAATAAAGCTATTCCATGACTACACAATCCGTAGACTATGGAATACGGAGTTACATTACAGAGTTTTCACCCAAATCCTTTTATGCTCCATGCTGGAAAATGGTAGAAGACTATCCAAAGATGCGCAGCAGCAGCCATGCCAAGAACCTGAAAGGTTAGTAGAAGGAGTCCAAGCAGAGAATTGCAAAGAAGAATCCTTTTATGCTCCTTACACATACGTTACAATATACATATTTTACTGTATATCCTCATACGTAGAAAATCTCAAAAATTAGATTATATAGGTCAGACATGCACACTATCGCAGTCTGACGAAC
Source organism: Colocasia esculenta (assembly GCA_014218235.1). Taxonomy (NCBI): domain Eukaryota; kingdom Viridiplantae; phylum Streptophyta; class Magnoliopsida; order Alismatales; family Araceae; genus Colocasia; species Colocasia esculenta. Next base: position 771 of record JACBKR010003036.1, read on the forward strand.
TTGACGTCATAATGGTGGCCGTCTATCAGTTAACGGCAACAAAGGCCGCCGCCGACTCAAGATCTTAACGGCAAGTGATCCTGCCGTTAAGTTCTTGTTTGTGCAAAACACAGACTGAACACCAAAGGACCACTTGAATGGGGATTCTAGGACGCGAGAAAATCTGTAAAAATCCCTAGGACATATTAGAATCATGTAGGGATGATGTGGATAGGTTACTTGCCTCGGATAAAATCCTCAATCGATGTTTTGAGTGGAAGAAGCTCTCCTCGGCGTGAGCCAAAGAGCCTTCAAATCCTTCTTTATTCGGGTTCTGAGTTGATCTCCTCTGCACTCCACTGTTGGAAAGTCGTTCCCGGATGTATTGACTCCTCTCCTGTCATTGAAGAACGTCGGAGGAAGTCGCCAGTCGCCGGATCCAAGGGTTCCAAAACAGGTTTTCGCACAGGAAAAATAGGGTTTTTGACCCAAGAGTTAAAAGGGTTAGATCTGGCCAGAGATGAGGTGTTTTATAGGGCTAGGGTCGGAGACGAAGTTGGGTAAGGCTGGGTTACCATTGGGGAACGGTTTCCTAAACCAAGGGCAACATTTCCGGAGGCGTTTCTGGATCTGAAATCGCAACAGATCTGGGAGATAAACATCAACATCAATACCCGCCAATTCTGAGTAGGCGTCCATCGATGTGGCTGCTGACTCACCATAAACGTCAACTCATGTTGACGTCAACAGGTCGTCTGCACAGAACTTAAAACTGCAAAAAATTTATGTACACTACACATGATATATATATATATAATCTACAATGCACACATTAAAATAATATTTATTCATACAATGTAAACAAGTAAGTACTATACATAATAAAATTTATACATCAATGGCATACATTTATACATACATAAGAAATCACCCAAAGATGAAAATCAAGGGCCTTATAGTTTTGTCCAAAGACCCCTATAATTCGAGTTATAGGTCAATCATGAGGAATTGCACTATTTCCACCGTTTTCGGGCAAGATCCATGAACGCGACCACTCTAGTCGTCGCATTCCTCACTGCATGAACGCGACGTACAAGGTCGTCGTGTTTCTATAAAAGGCAACCAAACATCCCTTCGTGTTTACGCATTTGACTTGACCATTCTGACACATGAAACTGTTTGTCGCATGGGTTTCAGCTCCCTTCAAGAACGCGACCGACTATGCCGTCGCTATTTGACTGATTCCCGCCCTTGGTTTTCGTGCATGTTTTATATTTGGATTTTGAAAGCCCCTCTAGGACGCGATGTATCGAACCATCACAATTCTAGGTCATCATGACCCGTTTCCAGTCGCGTTTTGTAAGCAACTGATAGGGCCATCGCATTTTAAGGGTCATGGCGACATATCAGCTTGCCGCGACATGAAGGCGACAGACGTAACCTTCGCATTTCTGATTTAGTAATCATTCCAACATCGATTCCTTTTGGAAAAGGCATCGGTCAGTCCTGTCGCAATTTAAACGCGACAGGTAGGCTCGTTGCGATTTAGTAATTTTGCACAGAGTCATGTTTTTTACTATGTACGGTTCTTTGAAGTGCGACATCTGAACCCGTCGTGATTCAGAGGCCAACCGAAGACTGTTTCCTTTAGTTGTACAGTCAAACATGCCCATGTCTTACTGTTATATCATGTTATTTAGTTATTCAATGCCCTAAAAGTTATCAACCCATATGAAAGCTATAAGAATATGAATCTCTATTCTAATTGATCTTAATGATTGCTTGATTCCATCTACCATGTGAATGCTATGTGCTATGTTCAGACTCTAACTTGATATTAATTGAAAGAACTACATGTTAAAAGTATAGAAATCATGTGATAGTCTTAATTGCTTATACCATGTCTTGCCTTCCTGTCAATGGCTTTCCGTCATGTTTCAAACTGATGGATTGTGATACTGAGACACGCTCTACACGACACATTGCACTTATAGGCAGCCCTCTCTTGGGGGTTTGGAAACTCTCTGTCAGTCATTCCGTATCGGCAGACTAGTGACCTTTCCACTAAGACCTCCGTAAATCTCCGTACTCCGTAGATTCCCTCATGGAGACCTAGTTGGTTGTACCATTGAAGTTCCTAGAAGATAGAAAGCACTTCCGTTCTCATCTACTTCTCGTGAGAGTGATTTTAGTACATTGAAACCAAGCCATTAAATGTAAAGATTGAACTAAAGTAATTAAGCCGTTATGCTGCCAAAATTTACTCAGTATCATGCCCACTTGCCTTGTTCCTTATAATCATTGACATGATCTTTAGTACATAACTGTCTATTGTTTTGAATTTCTATTGGCCATAAATGAAATGGAATGGAATTACCAGATATTATTGGAACTTCGGTTGTTAACCATGCCTGTGCAAATAAGGGCCCAGTCTGGTCCTGGGAGGAGCACCCGAAATACTTATAATCGTGAGAGTATATGATCCATTGAGGTGTCTGAAAATCACCTAATTGAATGTAAAGTTGATCTGGGTAATTTCCACATTGTTATTGATTGATTGAATTGTTATCAATGAAATGGCCAAATTTATTGTATATGTCGTCATTATTGAATCCAATAAGTCATTGTCCATTGGAATTCTATGGAATTCAACTTTTGATATTGACTATACATGCTATAGATTATTGAATCTCTCTACTTGACAAATGATTGTACTATCGTCCATCTCATTGTTAATTGTTCCTTCTCACATAATATAGGTCATTGGACTTTTTTTATTGAATCGTTCTCGTACATGTTATACCTTGGATATTGTTCTCATTATTATGATTGTTTGCCATGAGTACTACATGTTAGTATCCTGCCTGTTAAATTGTTAATTCACGTAAAGCATGCCCGTACCATGAGATGTAAATCCTACTGGGCGTTAGTGCACTCACACTGATTTTCCTTAACATTTTTAGGTGAAGATTATGAAGAGATAGAACATGATGGGACTGAGGAAGAGTGAAGAGCTCCTCAGAGTTTACCTCTTGTCAGCCATCTAGTTTAGAGTCACAAGAGTCTATAATAGATAGTTTACTTTACATGAGTCGTATGTATTTGAATGACGATAATTGGCCTTGTTATTGGCCTTGATTATGTAAGGTTTTAAGTTAACTTTGTTGGAAATGAAATAAAAAGTTATTGGCTGGCACAATTATTGTCTCAATTTTTTAGTTATACTTAGATGTCGCTCTGAATTACTCAACTGTGATATTCATACTTGTATCACTCATGCTCTCGATATTTAATTCTGCTGCTAAATATCGGGGCGTGAGAGTTGGTATCAGAGCCTAGGCTTTCCCTTAAGTTCTAGGCAAATAAGAAATAGTTAGGCTTAGCCAAGACCAAACTCTACCCATGTCAACTTGAAATCAACTGTGAGATTAGGGTAGAAACATGGGTTAAGTTTATCAAATTAGGATTATACTAATTAAGGGTTAATACCTAATGGTCATGGTGTTGTTGTCTTGAAGGATCTCAATGGCTGCTGCACGTGTAAGAGACCTTCAAAGAATAATTAATCAACACGGTGACCCAGGCCCTACTATAGGCCACCTAGGGAAGAGCTGAGAATCAGGGGGATCTCCACCGGAATTTTCACAATATAAATCCACCAAGGTTTGGTGGCGGCACTGACCTGGATGAAGCCGAGCATTGGATGAAGAAGATTGAACGTGCATTCCGCATAATGGGATGCACAAACATAAACAAGGTTACTCTGGCTACTTACCAGCTAGAGAAGGAGGCCTGCACATAGTGGGAGTCGATCGAGGCTATGATGGGAGACACCCAAGTCACTTGGGCACAATTTCAGGAATACTTCAACAATAAGTATTTCTCCGACAGAGTACAGGAGAGGAACATGGCAGAGTTTGCCAATCTTAAACAACAGGGTCTATCCGTGGCGGAATATGAGGCCCAATTCTTCAAATTGGCTCGCTATGCCCCACACTTGGTCCAAACCGAGCGGTTGAAGACCAAGAGGTTTATGAGCAGTCTAAGGCCTCAGTACACAACTGGGATCGATGGATCTGCAAACCTATCCAGAGATGGTAAGAAAGGCACTACTATTGGTCTCCTTAGCTATCACTGAAAACATCAAGAACAACCTGGTGAAGAGGGATTAGGGGATGGTATCAAAAAGGCCACAAGATGTTGTCAGAACTAAGAGGCCAATTGGCCAAGTTGGGAACCAACCTGTGAAGAAGTTCAGGGATGGAGGTTATCAACAAGCCCCCATCAACAGGGAGTTATGCAAACACTATGACAAGGCGAGTCACAGATCGGAGGATTGCTGGAAGGCACTGAGGAGATGCCTACATTGCGGAACCAGAACCACAAGATTTCTGACTATCCGAGGATGATCAATCAGGCACCGGAGACACGCCCAGGTAGGCAGAAGCGCCAAGATAGACTGTAGGCCCTACAAGAACCAACTACTTCAGAGGAAGGAGGGGTGGTTGAAGGTACTACTATTTTATCCCATTCTGCATTCGTTCTATTTGATATGGGAGCTACTCATTCCTTTATATCACAAACATTTACGGATACTTTACTTGTAAAGCCCGTTCCAATGAAATCTGGGCTAGTCGTGTCAACCCCTATTGGTCTTGGCACCAAACTTAGCAATCACTTTGCATCTAGTGAGGTGTTAATTGAAACTCAAAACTTACCTACTAATTTAATATTCATGGACATGAAGGGTTATGATGTGATACTAGGAGCAGACTGGTTGTCTGAACATGGGGCTTGTGTCAACTGTAAGAAAAGCAAGGTGACATTTAGTCTGCATCCAAAGTTAGTGTTTTCGGGAGATAGAAATCACAGGAGACTATCCCTCATCTCTGCACTACAAGCCAAGAGAATGATAAGGAAAGGTTGTATAGCCTTTCTAGTTGTTGTTGTCACCAAGAGTCGAGAACATCCCTATTGTCAGCGAGTATGCTGATTTATTCCCTGAAGACTTGCCAGGTATTCCACCTAAGCGAGAGGTCGACTTTACTATTGAGTTGATCCCTGGAGCAACACTAGTATCTAGGGCACCCTATAGAATGTCCCCCACAGAACTGAAGAAACTGAAAGAACAATTGATGGAGCTGTTAGAGAAAGGGTTTATCGGACCAAGCACATCACCATGGGGTGCACCTATTCTCTTTGTCAAAAAGAAGGATGGGTCGATGAAATTATGCATAGACTACAGACAGCTGAACCAATTAACAATAAAGGATAAATATCCCCTGCCAATGATTGATGAATTATTTGATCAACTATCTGGAGCTCAATACTTCTCTAAGATAGATCTCAGATCCGACTATCATCAGTTGAGGATCAAAGGAAAAGATATATACAAGACAACCTTCCGAAGCAGGTACGAGCATTATGAATTTATTGTTATGCCTTTTGGACTAACGAATGCTCCTACAGTTTTCATGCAGCTGATGAATAATGTATACCACCCATACCTCGATACATTTGTTGTGGTGTTCATTAATGATATACTGATCTATTTCAAGACAAAGGAAGACATGGAGAGTATTTAAGGATAGCACTACAAATCCTAAGGGACAATAAGCTATATGCCAAGCTGAGTAAGTGTGAGTTTAGGCTTGGAGAGGTATCCTTTTTGGGCCATGTTGTAACCCAAGATGGTATCGCGGTATATTCGTCGAAGGTTGAGGATGTACTGAAGTGGGAAGGACCAACAAATGTCACGGAGATCAGAAGTTTTCTGAAGTTAGTAGGATATTACAGAAGATTCATAAAGGACTTCTCCTAGATTGCAGTGCCATTAACCAAGCTGACCAGAAAGGAAAACCCATACATGTGGACTGATAAGTGCGAGGAGAGCTTTAATTGCTTAAAGAAGTGTCTAACCTCTGCTCATGTTCTCACCCTCCCCACTAAAGGGGGAGGATTCGAAATATATTTAGATGCTTCTGGAACAGGTTTATGATGTGTCCTAATGCAACAAGAAAGGGTAATAGCATATGCCTCAAGACAGTTAAAAACCCATGAAGCAAATTATCTAGTACATGACCTGGAATTGGTAGTTGTGATATTTGCTTTAAAAATATGGAGGCACTACATATATGGTGAACAATTTAAGGTCTACTCTGACCACAAAAGCTTGAAATATCTCTTCTCACAGAAGGAACTCAACATGAGGCAAAGGAGGTGGTTAGAGTATCTCAAAGACTTTGACTTTTCCATTCAATATCTCCTCAGAAAAGCCAATGTGGTGGTAGACGCTCTAAGTAGACAGCCAGGAGCCTTGCTAGCTAGTATGATGCTGGGTGAATGGAAGTTGCTAGAACAATTTGCAAGTCTAAATCTAGATATGGATGAGAAGGAGGAACAAGTGATGGTCGCTAATATCAAGGTACAATCTGACATACTCATTGAAATCAATGATAAGCAAGGAGAAGATCCTTTCTTAGTTGATATTAAAGAGAAGCTAGAGCAAAGACCAGATTTCTCTCTGACGCATGATGGAAGGATGTTATTCCAAGGCAGAACATGCGTACCCAATCATGAGGACCTCAAAAATAAGTTGCTCAATATAGCACCCCGAGAATTTCAGTAATTGAAAATTTGAGATAAATAGAAAATATGACCACTTAATAATTAAAAACTAGTTAAATATGTACGCACCATTATCCCAGATGTAAAAACACATCTAAAATTTTTGTAAAAATCATAGTTAGAATTTAAATATTATTCTCTAGTGAGCCATAAAAAAATTTGGGCCAATAAAAATCTTTTGGATTGAGTTTAAGAATTATTGTGACTTATTATCTTAATTAAGGAATAAGTCGAAAAACCATTATCACATATACATAAAGGGGTCATAAATTAAAATAAAAATTATGGATGGACTTCAAACATTGGGTATTGACAACCCAATGAATGAATCAGGCTATAATATATATTTTGGACCACAAATAAATTCAAGTAGAAAAATAACCCCAAAATTTGAAAATCTTAACTAATCAAGATTAAAAGGTTAAATACACATTCAATACATACTTATTGGACTTCAAATTGAGCCCAATTCGTGGTTACAACCTAAAATAAGTTTCTATATCAATTCCATCATGAATTGGGGAAAGAAATCTCCAATTTGAAGAAGGATACACCCAAATTCGTCCCTAAAAGTTTCCTAATCTAATTAGGCAACTAAAGACCTCTCTCTATAAATAAAGCCTCTCTCTCCCATGGGACGACCCCTAGGATTATTGGAGGCGTGCTTGGAGGCTATGGTGGCTGGAGATCTTGAGGAGAAGGCTGGAGCAAGGAGAACCTCATGCTCTTCCCAACTCGGATCTACAACGACCTACACATAAGAGTCAGATTGATCATCACCAAAGGTTAGTGAGATCTTAATCAAATCAAGCAAATAATATACCCATAGAAAGCCCTTCAAGTATACTTTTAGATGAAACTATTTTGCCCAATTTGAACGCAGTGTGCTGGATGTATTAAGAAGATCTTTGTGCTGCTGCCAAAACTAGGGTTTTCAGGGAGCACGACTTTCATTCACCTAAAAGGTAGGTCATCTCTATGCCAAACTCTAATTAAACTCGTCCATGCTTGAATGAATATGTATAGATCATGTTCTTACTGTTTTCCCCAATTTTTAACTTGAGAGTTTCATGAATTAAATCTTGCATGATCTTGATGTTGTATTGTCATGATTCAACCTTGACTTGTCTTACGAGTTGCATACCTCTTGTGGAGTCATTTTGGGACTGAGTGTTCAACATAGAACTTGTTACCCTACGAATCTACGTTCATTCGGAATAGTTTCTCCAATTTTTATTGACCGTACTGAGAGTATGAGCTCAAAGATGAACACTATGTTAGAATCATGTAGTCAGTCACAATACATTTTATTACCCAACAAACAACATTTGTTTCTTGATTATTTTCTATGGTACAAAGTATTAGAAGTAATATAACTAACAAAGGTGGTTTCACCCGATTTGGATCACTCTAGCATTTGTTTTTATTTTTCAAACCCACAGGTGTCAAACCCAATCCAAGTCATAGTTGGAAATAGGTAGAAAAAGCAACCCAAACGAAATATTCAGGTGGCGACAGGTCGACACGTCGCTACCAGAATGTGACAATATCATGGTCGTGACCCATACCAAAAATAGACAGTTTCGTAGTCTTCATCAGAAGGCGACAAGATAATGGTCGCCTTCATTTTAGAAGGCGACATCAAATGTGTCGCCTTCTGCCTATGTCTACTAAATCGGCCACAACGTTTTATATAGACTTCGGATTGATGAGCCATTTTCTTTGATGGTTTCTTCATTCAAAGGGCTTCAAGATCGTATATGTGTGAGATTTGAATAAGAAATAAATAAGTTATGACTTGAGGATGTAAAGGGATGGTACTGCACTTCCCTTCTAAGGGGCATACGTCTTGGTTTCCATCGTTTTGTGTCGTTCTTTGCATGTGTGAGTTTGATCTATTCTAGGAAGGTTCTATAACATCTTATCATGCATTTATCAACCCATATGAAAGTTAAAACATGTTCACATGATTTTTAATTGATCTTAAGTTCATGATCATGCTCTCTACCTACCGATTATTCACATTCTTGCCTTGTTATCAAACTTGCCAAAACACATAGTTACTAGCTAAACTTGGTCAAGCATGATTAGTATTTCATGATTTAGAACTCATGATACTTGCCATAAATGGAGTTTCTATAAACGAAGTTTCCATAATCAGATTCTTATGCACGCACTCGAGCGATTCTCACGCACGCCATACACACACACTCTAGCACAATAAGAAAGCCCTTCTTGGCTTGTGGTGAACTCTCCGTCGGATATTTCTTCTGCCGGACTAGTGACCCCTTGACCCAGGGCATCCATAAGTCTCCTTTGACCATGGATTCCCACATGTCCGACGAGCATGTTGTACCAATGAAGTACCCGGAAGTTAGTGTGCATGTATCTCTTCTCTTCGCCATTCTTGATGAGATCTTTCTCTTCTCATCTTGACTTTCTTGGAGTGATCAAGTATAACATATGAAACCAAGTTATTAAAGATAGAATCTATGTAAATGTGTCGTTATGCTTCCGGATTGAACTCTTGACTTGATATTCCAACGTATCCTTGAACTCTATATCATTATTGACATGACACTCTTGATAATCATACTATTAACATGATAGTCCTGAACTTTCTCGACCAGTCTATCCTTATTGACACACATTGCCTTCTTGTGATACGTTCTTGAAGTACATTAATGATATTGGAGTCATGGACTCAAAACTCGTTCTCGTCACCCATGAGTCGACGAGCTCATTGAGACACATGCCAGTGTTGCGCAATATGAACTTGACTGAGGGCCCATATCTGGTCCTAGAGATTCTGGAAAAGTCTTGTTACCTATGGGTGTGATTGTCAGATTCGCCCCCGACAAAGTCTTGTTTACCCCAAGGTTTTGATTGCCCAGTTTTCCCAAAGATGTTCGTTACCCCAGGAGTTGATTGTTAGGTTGATCCCCTAACAAAGTCGTGTGCCTGGCGTGGTGCAGAATCATGATTGGTGCTTGGCATGGCACATACTTGTTACACGTGATAAACTTACTTGCTTGTTACCTGCTACTGTGTGCTGGTCCTTAACCCGAGTGGCTGAAGGACATACTTGCATGAGGCACCAGTAGACCCTGCATGATATTCTTGGGGAGTGCTCCGAGTGGGTTACTTAAAATGCTTGCTAGTGAAAAGGCCATCTTGTTACATGCTATATTGCTCTTGTTCATGAAGTTACCATCTTGCTAGATCATTGTTCACAATATCTTGAACTCTTGAATACAACCTTGTTGCTAGATTGATCATTACAATCTCTTGATCATACTATCTTGCATGATACATTGTACAAGTGTTACCATCAACGTTTTAATTGCATTGTACATATCATTTTCATACCTTCTACCTTTTAAAATGTAAATAGTTACATCATTTCTGGAAGATGTAAATCCTACTGGGCGAGTGCACTTATACCTGCTCTCTTTAACATTTCAGGTAGTGAAGGTAAAGCTAAATGATGGGACTTGTACGCCGAGCGTGAAGTACACTTAGAGAGTCCATTCCTATTTTTTATTTAGATTGGTCATTAATGTAATTTTTCCCCTTTCTTTGAGAGATAGATAGATTAGTGGGCAAGGAGTGTTTCATTTGACATTGGAGGTTGTAATATTCATTTTGATAAATAAAGGAAGAAAATTTGGTTATTGCATTGTGGGCCTTATTTGTAATAGCTATTGGTCTATAGCTTCTGAATGCTGGCTTGTTCGTCGCGTCTCCCAATTTATTCCACTGCTAGAATAAAAATTGGGGGCGTGACACTAAATGAAGCCCATCATTTACCATTCATCCCAGATCAACAAAAAATGTATCAAGACCTAAAGAGGTCTTATTGGTGGCCGAATATGAAAAGGGATGTGGTCAACTTTGTGGCACATTGCTTAACATGCCAGAAAGTCAAGGTTGAGCATTTCAAACTGGCTGGTGGATTACTACCACTGGACATCCGAGAATGGAAGTGGGATAGTATCGGTATGGATTTCATCATGGGATTGCCAAAGACTATAGGAGGCTTTGATACAATATAGGGTGATAGTAGACAGATGACTAAGTTAGCTCATTTCTTACCAATTAAGAGCACGTGGACAGTAGATGTGTTGGCTACACTCTATGTCAAAGAAGTGGTTAGGTTGCATGGGGTTCCATCTACTACAATATCTGATCGAGATCCTAGATTCACCTCACACTTTTGGAAAGGGTTACAAGCAGCACTAGGTACCAAGTTAAACTTTAGAATTACTTCCCATCCATAGACGGATCGACAAATTGAACGAACAAATCAGATAGTGGAAGACATGCTCTGGGCTTGTGTGATTAGTTTTTGGAGATGCTGAAATGAGAAGTTATTTTTAATGGAGTTTACATATAACAACAACTACCAGGCAAGTATCAAGATGGCACTGTTTGAAGCCTCATACGACAAGAGTTCTATATTACCTCATTGTTGGGAGGAGGTTGGAGAAAACCAATGGGTTGGACCTGACTTAGTAGAAGCAACTGTCAGGAAGGTCCAGGTTATTCGAGAACATCTGAAGATAGCCCAGTCAAGATAAAAAAGCTATGCAGACAAAAGGAGAAGGGAGTTAGAATTTCATATTGGTGACCATGTTTTCCTAAAGGTCTCGCCTTCACGGGGAATTCAAAGATTCGAGATGACTTAACTTATGACGAGAAACTGATTATGATATTGGATCGGAAACTACAACAACTAAGGAATCGAACAATACCTATGGTTAAGGTCCAATGGAGTAGGGAAGGAGTTACAAATGCAACCTAGGAATCTGAGGAAAGAATGAAGAAAAACCACCCAGAATTATTCTCAGGTATGGCATTGTACTGTCGTGTATAAATTTGGGGACCAAATTTTCTTAAGTGAGGGAGGATGTAACATCCCGAAAATTTAATTGATTAAAAATTAAAGAAAATAGTGAATGAATGAAAATGTTCAAATAAAAAATAAAATGAAACCATAGTTAGACTCCCAAGAAGTGGAATCAACTATTTAAATTAATTTGGGCCAAACAACTCTTATTGGACTAAAGAACAAAAACGTAATGGCATTAAATCCCCAAAATTCGTAGGTATAATTGGGCATAAATTGGAAAGGGAAATTAAGGCAAAATCAAAGGCAATTATCCTACCATGGTAACCCAAATTCGTGCCCAACCATGTTAGGATGTTTCCTAAAGACTCTACTACTTCAATTGGGAGGGGAATCCTCAAATCTTGGAAGGTACCAAGTTAGAAACACAACCCCACTTTCCTAGTCACATTAGGACTTGAATTAACCCTAAATGTACAAATAATCATCATGAGACTTTTGGGGAAGGGTTACCATCGTGCTGGGGTCGTGAGAGGATGAGCTAGGGCACCATAAGAGGAGAGGATTGACCACAAACCGAGCTTCTTCTTCAACCCTAGTGCTGCTGCGACCTGGAGGAAGAATTGTCTTAGAACCATCCAAAGGTAGGTGTTCTCGGGCTTAAGTTAAACGTAGCACATACCAATGGAAAGAGCATCGAGTTAAATTTCATATGCATCTATGTTGCCCAATTTTCATGAAGCATGCTAGTAATATTAAGCATTTTCCAAGAGTCGCGTATGAATAGGACTTTTCATGTTCTTACTGTGTTTCACGCAAACTTAGGTCAAATTGGGTCAAAACAAAATCACAGTTCTCTTCTGCTCGTTGCCCTCGACACTTTTCATGTTCATACTTTTGTCCAAAGACCCCTATAATTTGAGTTATAGGTCAATCATAAGGAACTACATTGTTTCCACCATTTGCGGGCAAGATCCATGAACGCGACCACTCCAGTCATCGCGTTCCTCACTGCATGAACTCGACGTACAAGGCCGTCGAGTTTCTATAAAATGCGACTGAACACCCCGTCGCATTTACACATTTGACTTGACCATTCTGACGCATGAAACTAACTGTGTCGCATGGGTTTCAGCGCCCTTCTAGAACGTGACCAACTATGTTGTCGCTACTTGACTATTTCCCACCCTTGGTTTTCGTGCATGTTTTATATTCAGATTTTGAAACCCCTCTAGAATGCGATGTATCGAACCGTGGCAATTCTAGGTCATCGTGACCCCTTGCCAGTCACATTTTGAAAGCGACTGACAGGGTCGTCGCGTTTTAAGGGTCATGGTGACATATCAGCCGATCGCAACCTGAAGGCGACAGACATAACCGTCACATTTATGATTTAGTAATCGTTCCAACATCAATTCCTTTTGGAAAAGGTCTCGGTCAGTCCTATCGCAATTTAAACGCTACAGGTAGGCCCATCGTGATTTAGTAATTTTGCATAGAGTCGTGTTTTTGACTATGTAGGGTTCTTTAAAGTGCGACGTCTAAACCTGTCGCGATTCAGAGGACAACCTGAGACTATTTTTGTGATGTTCCGGCCGTTCGATCATCTTCCTGTGTATGGAGGCCAGTGTATGGCCAATGACATGAGTAGCAGGTGTTTTCCATAGGTTGTGAGGCTCTGTGGGCCAGAGATTTGGGCCCAAAGTGCTCACTGATTCACTGTCTGTGAACGCGACAATGAGGGGCATCGCGTTCTGAACGCGACATCCCAGGGCGTCGCATTCATGAAACCGCTATTTTTGGTCTTCGTCTACATGCACTCCACGTGTTGCGCATAGGGCGAGCTTGCTGACGTCGACTTATTGAAGGCGACGGCCTAGTGTGTCGCGTTCAGGTCGTGACAGAGTGTGGCATCGCGTTCTTAACTGTGATGTGTTTTTATAGAACCCTGCGGCCAGGGGGTTGTGCTGGAGGATTTATGGGCGATTCGATTTGTTGGAACTCGGTTCGACCTGTTCTCACCGCGAGGACGCTACGTGGAGCGGGGGAAACGTCGTGTGGGCTCCATACTTCTCCTGCTTCGTGAAGGTAGGGAGATTTCCCGTGTTTTGATCCATCGATCGCTCGTCTGATGTGGATGATGTGTTTCTAGCTTTCTAAACTATAGATAGCATGTGTAGGAACACATTAAAGCATGTAAATGGAATAAGAACCATAGATTGTAGGGGTTTTGGGGGAGATCTGGATGAGGGATTTTGGATTAGGGTTTGCGCCTGTGAAGGCGACAAACCTGTGCGTCGCGACAATGTCGCGATAGAACGATACGTCGCGTTCATGTTTTTAAGTGCGACATATCGAGCTGTCGCGTTCTGAAGGCGACACTGAACCCGGTCACGATCACAGCTGATGTTTGTTATATGCATATGTATGCTAGTGTAATATTATCGGATTCGATGTATATGTGTGCGGCAATGGTAAGCGGTGCATTGGCACTTGCAGCGCTCGGGGAGCGTTTGGTGTGTGTGGTTGGCGTGGTGTTCACGCGGTTTACTTGAAGGTTTTAAGTGGCTTGTGCAGTGTGCACGTGGTTTCCGTGTACATGGCGTGTAGTTTGACGTCTACCGTGGATACCTCTTCAGTTAGGAGCCCCAAGTTTTGTGTGAGCCAGACATGTGTGTGCTCGGAGCTTGTCCCGGTACTGAGTACTGTCGAGGTTTTGTCATCTTCCTGGACACCCTCACTCTTGTGCTGAGTAGTACGTCTGGCTGAGGGAAAGACGACAGTGGGACAGCGACTAGAGAGAGTTTGTTGTGTTGTCGCTTGTAGCACGCTCGGGGTTGGGGGAGACAGACACCAGTAGACATACTGCGCCCCAGCTAGTCCTGTTGTCCAGTGCCTCACTTTAGGGAGCTCGGGCCAGAGTCCCTAAAGGTGCTAGGCATGGGCCTGCGGGGTGTGTGACCTGCAGGTTGTGGTGGTTTAGTTGGACTCCACAATTCTTTGTACTGGTTTAGTGGAGCGGCAGCTGGACCTTCCATCCGTGGCTGCGAGACTGAGCAGTAGTCCTGTGTGGTTTGTTCTGGTCAGTAGCTGGTGTCGCCAGCCAGTCCACATTGCCCGAGTGAGGTGCTTTCCTATTGTATCTCGTACACTTATTTCGGTTTGCCGTTTATTTATCACTATTGGTTTGTTAAGCGACAAGTGGTATTTATAGTTTTATGTCTTGCTAGATAGTTCTATGAATTGTTAGTGTAGTTTCCTACCTTACTACTTGTGTTGGTTTGCTCGGTTTCTAGGGAGTTTCCCTATTGAGCCAGTGACTCAAGAGGCTCACCCCCCTACTCTTTCAGGTGAGGGAGAGCAGGAGACCTCACACCCGTCGTCTAGTTCTGAGCCGCACCGTAGCGGAGGGTCTGCGCCACCGGCAGTGTAATTTACTTTTCTGTTGTACACCTCGGGGTATGCCCCAGGTTGTTGTTATAGTTTGATTATAGTTGTGCTATGGCTATGTACATTTCTAATAAATAATTGTGAGATTGGCAAATCATATATATATTTGAGTTGGTTCCTTTATATTTCTAAGGACTAGTAGTTTGATATCCCTTGCGAGGCTTCGGCCCGGTCACGGGAGGCGGACTTGTGTTAGGCACGTTATTGGGTTAACGGGTCTGAACAACGAGGACCATCACAGTTGGTATCAGAGCAAGGTCCTTGTGGATATAAAGGAATCGGAAATTGCATAGCCATGCCTCTATTGTAACCCACTGCTGGTAGAGACCTTGGTTTTGTATTAATTTATTGTATGTTGTGTCGTTGGAATGATGCTTGTGCAGAATTAGGAATGGCAGAAAGGAGAGACTGGGGAGGTGGAGGAGAGGGGTCTGAAGAGGACCCTACACAGAGAATGATAGAGAGAATTTGGGAAAGCCTGACAGATATAAGGATGAGATTAGACGAGCAGCCACCGGTGCAGCCAGCAGCAGCAGACCACCACTTCCAGAGGAGGCAGTGCCAGTAGCCCTAATTCCACCACCACTTGGAGTAGTGGTACCCCCTGTAGTACCTATACCTTTGACAGTTCCAGCGAGGCCAGCTACGGAGAGGAGACTATAGTACTCGTGGAGCGGTTTTTGAGGTTGCAGCCCCCTATACTTAGGAAGCCCCAACCGGATACAGCAGAGCATTGTATACATGAGATCGAGAGGGTATTTGCGATAATGAGGTGTCCCCAGGAAGATAGAGTGATTCTTGCAGCATACCAGCTACGAGGGTTTACACAGTAATGGTGGCGGTTAAAGATGCAGACAGTTTTTACAGGCAGGATGGAGGACACTATCACATGGTCAGAAATTTTGTCAGTTTTTAATGATTCTTCTTCCCAATACATATCCAGTAGATGAAGAGGGAGCAGTTCAGGACACTCCAGCAAGGGAATCTCTCAGTGCTTGAATATCAGATGAGGTTCATGGCCTTGAGTAGGTACGCCCCATATGTGGTAACTGATAATACCATGATGGTGGAGTACATCATTCGAGGTCTGAGGGCAGAATTACAAGATGCGGTGATTCCACTGATGTGCATAACAGTGGAAGAGGCAGCACAACGAGCAGCAATACTTGAGAGGACTGTTCGGGCCAGGCAGGGGCAGTCCCAGGTAGGTGGTTTAGGCTCAGGCAGCTTTCGGCATCCACAGCCATCAGGAGGAATCAGTAAGGGGAAAGCACCTTCCGGAGCTTCTTCGTCATCTGGAATAGAAAAGTGGGGCAAACAGATCAAGAAATTTTTCAAAGAGGCCGAGGTAGAGGCAGGTAGTAGGGCTTTCAGCAGGGTCGTGGCTACAGGCCACCGGTTCCAGAGGAATCCCAACAGAGCACGGTAAGGCAGCCTACAACATACTCGACTTCAGATGTTATAATTGTGGGCATCCAGGGCACTTAGCAAGGAACTATCTGTATCCTCTAGAGCAGACTTATGGTAGAGGGACCCAACAGCAGTAGCCCTTTCAGCAGTCAGCAGAGCAGGGTAGAGGTGCACCGTACCAGAGAGGAGGATGGGGCCGAGTGATGGCAATCACCCGAGCACAGGCGGAGGCATCCAATCTCATTGAAGGTATATTACCTTTCTTTGATTTTACTGCTAGAGTGTTAATTGATCCGGGTGCTTCGCATTCGTTTATTTCCGAAGATTTTCTGGATAATATAGTACATCCTTTAGAAGAAACACCCTGTGAGTTAGTGGTAGAGATTCCTTCAAGAGGATACATGCTTACTTCTAGTTTTCTAGAAGAGGTCCCGATAGTTATTCATGGAAATCAGATGCCAGCAAGGTTATATGCTTTAACATTGAAAGATTATGATGTGATACTGGGTATGGACTGGTTAGAGGCCTACGGGGCCATGGTTGATTGCAGAAAAAAGAGGGTCAGGTTTTGCAACCCGGTGGTGTAGTGTTTGAATTCCAAGGTATGCCTTTTTACACTCCCAAGTTTATTATTTCTACACTTAGAGCTAAAAAGTTGATTAATGCGGGATGTGTATCTTACCTTGCGTCAGCTAGTCTAGTTGAGTCTAGTAAGTCTGTAGATTCGGTGTCAGTGGTTAGAGAATTTACAGATGTATTCCCAGAAGAGTTGCCAAGGCTAGCTCCACACAGAGAAGTAGATTTTACCGTAGAATTGCAGCCATGCAGTTTACCGATTTCCAAAGCACCTTATAGAATGGCACCAACATAGCTAAAAGAATTGAAGAAACAATTGCAAGAGCTAATAGAAAAAGGTTTTATCAGGCCCATTCAGTCACCGTGGGGAGCGCCAGTATTATTTGTTAGAAAGAAAGATGGCAGCTTAAGGATGTGTATAGACTACAGACAGTTGAATAAAGTTACAATTAAGAATAAGTATCCTCTTCCTAGAATTGATGATCTGTTTGATCAGTTGCAATCAGCCAAGGTATTTTCTAAGATAGATTTGAGGTCAGGATATCATCAGTTGCGAATTAGAGAAGAAGACATTGAGAAGACCGCTTTTCACACCAGATATAGGCATTATGAGTTTGCTGTGATGCCATTTGGGTTGACTAATGCACCAGCAGCTTTTATGAATCTGATGAACAGAATATTTCATCCGTATTTGGATCAGTTCATAGTGGTATTTATTGATGATATACTGGTTTACTTAGCGTCAGAGGAGGAGCATGCAGCGAACTTACGGATTACTTTGCAGATATTGAGGGATCACCAGCTATTTCCAAGTTCAGTAAATGTGAATTTTGCTGAAAGAAATTCAGTTTCTGGGTCATGTAATATCAAGTGAAGGTATTGCAGTGGATCCCGCCAAAGTTGAGGCAGTGATGAAATGGGAAGAACCAAGGACAGTGTCTGAGATCAGGAGTTTTCTGGGTCTTGCAGGCTATTATAGAAGATTTATTCAAGATTTTTCCAAGATAGCAGCCCTATGACTAGGTTACAAGAAAGGGGGTTCCTTTTGTGTGGTCCTCAGAATGCAGACGTAGTTTTGCAGAATTGAAGAAAAGGTTGACTTCAGCACCAGTGTTAGAAATACCATCAGGTAGTGGCGGGTTTATTCTGTTTACAGATGCATCTAAGAGAGGATTGGGTGCAGTTTTGATGCAACACAGCAAGGTGGTAGCCTACGCCTCTAGGTAGTTAAAGAAACATGAAGAGAATTATCCTACCCATGATTTAGAGTTGGCAGCGGTTGTCTTTGCATTGAAGATTTGGCGGCATTATTTGTATGGTGAAAGATTTGAGATATTTACTGATCATAAGAGTTTAAAGTATATTTTCTCTCAGAAGGATTTGAACTTAAGGCAGCACTGATGGATGGAATATTTGAAGGATTATGACTTCAGTTTGGCGTATCATCCAGGCAGAGCTAATGTAGTAGCAGATGCACTAAGTAGACAAGCGGTTATGAATCAACTTATGATCAGAGAATGGAAATTGTATGAAGATGTGGCGGAAA
Source organism: Colocasia esculenta (assembly GCA_014218235.1). NCBI lineage: Eukaryota > Viridiplantae > Streptophyta > Magnoliopsida > Alismatales > Araceae > Colocasia > Colocasia esculenta. Next base: position 19,208 of record JACBKR010003036.1, read on the forward strand.
ATTCCTTGTATGTGCCGAGTAGTCAGCGCAGAGCAATATTAGCAACCAGTGCAGTGGAGCCGTCTTTATACCAGCAAATAGTGGAGGCGTAGAGAGCAGATATTATAAGAATGGAAGAAGTAACTTTTGGGAACGACAGTGTGGTCAGACTCAAAGGTCGACTATATGTTCCAGCAAATGCAGAAATCAGACAAAGGGTTTTAGAAGAGGCTCATAGATCAGGGTATACCATCCACCCAGGCAGCACAAAGATGTACCAAGATATGAAGAAACATTTTTGGTGGCCGAATATGAAGAGAGAAATTACAGAGTTTATTGCAAGATGTACAGTATGCCAACAAATTAAAGTAGAACACTAGAAGCCAGGAGGATTATTGCAGCCACTACCCATTCTGCAATGGAAGTGGGATGATATAGCAATGGATTTTATTGTTGGTTAGCCCAGATCATCAGGTCACAATGCAATTTGGGTTTTTGTGGATAAATTAACCAAGGTTTGTAGGTTGTTAATGGTCAGTATGACATGTTCAGTGGACAGATTAGCCAAGCTGTATGTAGAAAGAATTGTGCCTTTACATGGTATTCCAGTCACCATTGTTTCAGATCGAGATCCTCATTTTACTTCAGGTTTTTGGAGGAGTTTTCATAGGGTCGTCGGCACAGAGTTAAGGTACAGTTCAGCATATCATCCACAAACAGATGGGCAGACAAAGAGGACAATCCAGACACTTGAAGACATGCTAAGAGCTTGCTGTTTGGTGTGGGGAGGTATTTGGGAGCGCCACTTGGGATTGGTTGAGTTTGCTTACAATAACAGTTACCATGCAAGTATTGGGATGGCACCATATGAAGCTTTATATGGCAGACCATGCAGATCACCACTAAACTGGCATGAGGTAGGAGAAAGACAGGTTTTAGGTCCAGAATTAGTTCGATAATGTGTAGAAACAGTAAAATTTATTCAAGAAAAGTTGAAAATAGCCCAGAGCCGTCAGAAAAGCTATGCAGACGTCAGACGTAGACCTTTGCAATTTGAAGTTGGTGACTATGTATTTCTAAAGGTTTCTCCTACTAAAGGTGTGCTGAGGTTCAGTAAGAAAGGCATGTTGAGCCCAAGATATGTCGGATCGTTCCAGATAAAAGAAAGAATGGGTGAAGCAGCTTACAAGTTAGATTTGCCAGAAGATTTTACTCATGCACATGATGTTTCATGTCTCAATGTTGAGAAAATATATCAGAGATCCATCCCAAGTTGTTAGTTATCAAGGAGATGATCTGAAGCCCGATAAGACAATGTCAGAATATCCAGTGCAGATTATAGGCCACAGAACTCAGAAGCTCAGGAATAAAGAGATTGAATTAGTGAAAGTCAGATGGGAAAACAGACAAGGTGGAGAAGATATATGGGAATTAGCAGAAGAAATGATGAAAGCGTATCCATACTTGTTTGAGTAAGTTTTAGGGAATTTTTTTTCGGTAAGTAATAATGTATTGAAACCAAATGAGAATGTACAAGGCACTATGACCATATGAAGAATGGTGCATAGTGGGGAGCTACTAATGAAGCGCAGGAGAGTGCACCCCACCTCAAAGAGGTGGAATGTTCTCACTCAAACAAATTCTTTTTCAGTTTTAGGGAATTGGAACCTTCCTAATCCAATTTCTATTGATATGATCTCTTTGTGGCCTCAAATTGCAGCAATTCCAATCTCAAATGATGGAGTTGATGGGGTAAAATGGAAGCATGAAAATGGAAGATTTTCAACCACTTCAGCTTGGAATCAAATAAGGATGAAGGCTGCACCTTGGAATTAAGCAATGGGTTTGGAACAGTCCAACAGTTCAGAAATTCTCTCTTTGTACTTGGCAAGCTATGCACAATAAACTTCCAACTTTGGACAATTTACAGAGGAAGGGCTATACTTTAGCAAATGGATGTGTTCTTTGCATGAAAGATATGGAGACTGCTGATCACCTATTCTTTGGCTGCACTTATTCAAATTGGATTTGGAAACAAATTCTGATTAGATGTGATTTGACAAGGAATCCTCAAAAAGGGCTCCTGCATGAAATCAAAGCAATTGCCTTACAGTTTCCTAAAAATGGCATTTTGATCAAGATGGTGAGAGTTATTCTTAGATCAGCTATTTGGTGGATTTGGAGAGAAAGATGCAATAGAATCTTTGAAGAAACAAAAAAAGATAAAGTTCACATTCTTCTTGATATCATCATGGATTCCAGAAGCTGCATGGAAAAGGCTGGGAAGTTCAGAAATTTATCCAATCGCGAGAAAGGGATTCTTACTAGATTCAATTTCTCTATTAGCTAGATCAGAAATGAGCCTATTGCTAATTAATTCTTTTTCTAATAGTATGATCACTTTAATTTCTGTTCTCAACTTGGACATCTTCTATGCTTGGACTTGTTTTGTTAAGTTTTTCAGGTGCTGGAATGTTGGAGAAGAGGGAAAAACAAGATCTCATTGCATTCAAAAGTGGAAAGTTAGCATCAACAGCAAAATGAAGGTTTCTCAACACTTTGAAGATCAGAAAGTCAAGCCAAAACTATCTTAGATCATTTCAGATTTTGTTCTTTTCAGATTTTGGTTCATAGTCCATGACTTGTGTGGACATGATTATCTTTAGATTTGTAACCTAAAGTGAGAATGGTGGAGTGAGAACATCTCACCTCTCTGAGGCTCAGTGCACTCTCCTATTCTCCTCTAGGTGATGTTTGCCTCTTGACTATTCATGGTCAAAGGCTTCTGTAAATATTGTCTTCATTAATACCATTTTACTTATCGAAAAAAAAAATAGTGTTATATAGATTGAATTAAAAGTTTTCGGTGTTCAATTTCTATTTTAAATTTCGAGGACAAAATTTCCTTTTAGGTGATAGTAATGTGACGTTCTGGCAATTCGGATCATCTTCCTGTGTGTATGAAGGCCAGTGTATGGCCAATGACATGAGTAGCAGGTGTTTTCCACAGGTTGTGAGGCTCTGTGGGCCGGAGATTTGGGCCCAAAGCGCTCACTGATTCACTGTCTGTGAACACGACAGTGAGGGGCGTCACGTTCTGAACGCGAATCCCAGGGCGTCGCGTTCATGAAACCGTTGTGTTTGGTCTTTGTCTGCATGCGCGCCACATGTTGCGTATAGGGCGAGCTTGCTGACGTCGACTTATTGAAGGCGACGGCCTAGTGTGTCGTGTTCAGGTTGCAACACAGTGTGGCGTCGCGTTCTTAACCGTGTTGTGTTATATAGAACCCTGGCAGAACAGAGCTCACATGAGCTCTACTCGGCCAGGGGGTTGTGCTGGAGGATTTCTAGGCGTTTCGATTTGTTGGAACTCGGTTCGACGTGTTCTCACCGCGAGACGCTACGTGGAGCAGGGGAAACATCGTGTGGGCTCCGTACTTCGCCTGCTTCCGAAGGTAGGGAGATTTCCCGTGTTTTGATCCGTGGATCGCTCGTGTGATGTGGATGATGTGTTTCTAGCTTTCTAAATAGTAGATAGCATGTGTAGGAACACATTAAAGCATGTAAATGGAATAAGAACCATAGATTGTAGGGGTTTTGGGGAAAGATCTGGATAAGGGATTCCGGATTAGGGTTTATGCCTGTGATGGCGATAAACCTATGCGTCGTGATAATGTCGTGACAGAACGATACGTCGCGTTCATGTTTTTAAGGGTGACATATCGAGTTGTCACGTTCTGAAGGGGACACTGAACCTCGTCACGATCACAGCCGAGGTTTGTTATATGCATATGTATGATAGTGTAATATTATCGGATTATCGTATATGTGTTGTGCCGCAATGGTAAGCGGTGCATTAGCACTCGCAACGCTCGGGGAGCGTGTGGTGTGTGTGGTTGGCGTGGTGTTCTCGTGGTTTACGTGAAGGTTTCACGTGGCTTGTGCGGTGTGCACATGATTTCCGTGTATGTGGCGTGTAGTTTGACACCTACCGTGGATACCACTTCAGTTGGGAGCCCCAGGCTTTGTGTGAGCTAGGCACGTGTGTGCTCGGGGCTTGTCCCGGTACTGAGTACTGTCGAGGTTTTGTCGTCTTCCTGGACACCCTCACTCTTGTGCTGAGTAGTATGTCCGGCTGAGGGAAAGACGGCAGTGGGATAGAGACTAGAGTGATTTTGTTGTGTTGTCGCTTGTACCGCGCTTGGGGTTGGGGGAGACGGACACCAGTAGATGTACTGAGCACCAGCTAGTCCTGTTTTCCAGTGCCTTTCTTTAGGGAGCTTGGGCCAGAGTCCCTAAAGGTGCCAGGCATGGGCCTGCGAGGTGTGTGACCTGTAGGTTGTGGTGGTTTGGTTGGACTCCACAGTTCTTTGTACTGGTTTAGTGGAGCGGCATCTGGACGTTCAGTCCGTGGCTGAGAGACTGAGAGGTAGTCCTGTGTGGTTTGTCCGGGTCAGTAGCTGGTGTCGCGAGCCAGTCCACGTGGCCCGAGTGAGGCGTTTTCCTACTGTAGCTCGTACACTTGTTTGGGTTTGTCGTTATTTATCTCTATTGGTTTCTTTTAAATGGCAAGTGGTAAGTGGTATTTACAGTTTTATGTCATGCTAGATAGTTCTATGAATATTAGTGTAGTTTCCTACCTTACTACTTGTGTTGTTTACTCTGTTCTAGGGAGTTTCCCTACCGAGCTAGTGACTCGAGAGGCTCACCCCCTACTCTTTCAGGTGAGGGAGAGCAGGAGACCTCACACCCGTCGTCTAGTTCTGAGCCGCACCGTAGCGGAGGGTCTGCGCCACGGCAGTGTAATTTACTTTTCTGTTGTACACCTCGGGGTATGCCCCAGGTTGTTGTTATAGTTTGATTATAGTTGTGCTATGGCTATGTACATTTCTAATAAATAATTGTGAGATTGGCAAATCATATATATTTGAGTTGGTTCCTTTATATTTCTAAGGACTAGTAGTTTGATATCCCTTGCGAGGCTTCGGCCGGTCACGGGAGGCGGACTTGTGTTAGGCACGTTATTGGGTTAACGGGTCTGAACAACGAGGACCGTCACAGTTGGTATCAGAGCAAGGTCTTGTGGATATAAAGGAATCGGAAATTGCATAGCCATGCCTCTATTGTAACCCACTGCTGGTAGAGACCTTGTTTTGTATAATTTATTGTATGTTGTGTCGTTGGAATGATGCTTGTGCAGAATTAGGAATGGCAAGAGGAGAGACTGGGGAGGTGGAGGAGAGGGGTCTGAAGAGGACCCTACACAGAGAATGATAGAGAGAATTTGGGAAAGCCTGACAGATATAAGGATGAGATTAGACGAGCAGCCACCGGTGCAGCCAGCAGCAGCAGACCACCACTTCCAGAGGAGGCAGTGCCAGTAGCCCTAATTCCACCACCACTTGGAGTAGTGGTACCCCCTGTAGTACCTATACCTTTGACAGTTCCAGCGAGGCCAGCTACTGGAGAGGAGACTATAGTACTCGTGGAGCGGTTTTTGAGGTTGCAGCCCCCTATACTTAGGAAGCCCCAACCCGGATACAGCAGAGCATTGTATACATGAGATCGAGAGGGTATTTGCGATAATGAGGTGTCCCCAGGAAGATAGAGTGATTCTTGCAGCATACCAGCTACGAGGGTTTACACAGTAATGGTGGCGGTTAAAGATGCAGACAGTTTTTACAGGCAGGGGAGGACACTATCACATGGTCAGAATTTTTGTCAGTTTTTAATGATTCTTCTTCCCAATACATATCCAGTAGATGAAGAGGGAGCAGTTCAGGACACTCCAGCAAGGGAATCTCTCAGTGCTTGAATATCAGATGAGGTTCATGGCCTTGAGTAGGTACGCCCCATATGTGGTAACTGATAATACCATGATGGTGGAGTACATCATTCGAGGTCTGAGGGCAGAATTACAAGATGCGGTGATTCCACTGATGTGCATAACAGTGGAAGAGGCAGCACAACGAGCAGCAATACTTGAGAGGACTGTTCGGGCCAGGCAGGGGCAGTCCCAGGTAGGTGGTTTAGGCTCAGGCAGCTTTCGGCATCCACAGCCATCAGGAGGAATCAGTAAGGGGAAAGCACCTTCCGGAGCTTCTTCGTCATCTGGAATAGAAAAGTGGGGCAAACAGATCAAGAAATTTTTCCAAAGAGGCCGAGGTAGAGGCAGGTAGTAGGGCTTTCAGCAGGGTCGTGGCTACAGGCCACCGGTTCCAGAGGAATCCCAACAGAGCACGGTAAGGCAGCCTACAACATACTCGACTTCCAGATGTTATAATTGTGGGCATCCAGGGCACTTAGCAAGGAACTATCTGTATCCTCTAGAGCAGACTTATGGTAGAGGGACCCAACAGCAGTAGCCCTTTCAGCAGTCAGCAGAGCAGGGTAGAGGTGCACCGTACCAGAGAGGAGGATGGGGCCGAGTGATGGCAATCACCCGAGCACAGGCGGAGGCATCCAATCTCATTGAAGGTATATTACTTTCTTTGATTTTACTGCTAGAGTGTTAATTGATCCGGGTGCTTCGCATTCGTTTATTTCCGAAGATTTTCTGGATAATATAGTACATCCTTTAGAAGAAAACACCTGTGAGTTAGTGGTAGAGATTCCTTCAAGAGGATACATGCTTACTTCTAGTTTTCTAGAAGAGGTCCCGATAGTTATTCATGGAAATCAGATGCCAGCAAGGTATATGCTTTAACATTGAAAGATTATGATGTGATACTGGGTATGGACTGGTTAGAGGCCTACGGGGCCATGGTTGATTGCAGAAAAAAGAGGGTCAGGTTTTGCAACCCGGTGGTGTAGTGTTGAATTCCAAGGTATGCCTTTTTACACTCCCAAGTTATTATTTCTACACTTAGAGCTAAAAAGTGATTAATGCGGGATGTGTATCTTACCTTGCGTCAGCTAGTCTAGTTGAGTCTAGTAAGTCTGTAGATTCGGTGTCAGTGGTTAGAGAATTTACAGATGTATCCCAGAAGAGTTGCCAAGGCTAGCTCCACACAGAGAAGTAGATTTTACCGTAGAATTGCAGCCATGCAGTTTACCGATTTCCAAAGCACCTTATAGAATGGCACCAACATAGCTAAAAGAATTGAAGAAGAAACAATTGCAAGAGCTAATAGAAAAAGGTTTTATCAGGCCCATTCAGTCACCGTGGGGAGCGCCAGTATTATTTGTTAGAAAGAAAGATGGCAGCTTAAGGATGTGTATAGACTACAGACAGTTGAATAAAGTTACAATTAAGAATAAGTATCCTCTTCCTAGAATTGATGATCTGTTGATCAGTTGCAATCAGCCAAGGTATTTTCTAAGATAGATTTGAGGTCAGGATATCATCAGTTGCGAATTAGAGAAGAAGACATTGAGAAGACCCTTTTCACACCAGATATAGGCATTATGAGTTTGCTGTGATGCCATTTGGGTTGACTAATGCACCAGCAGCTTTTATGAATCTGATGAACAGAATATTTCATCCGTATTTGGATCAGTTCATAGTGGTATTTATTGATGATATACTGGTTTACTTAGCGTCAGAGGAGGAGCATGCAGCGAACTTACGGATTACTTTGCAGATATTGAGGGATCACCAGCTATTTTCCAAGTTCAGTAAATGTGAATTTTGCCTGAAAGAAATTCAGTTTCTGGGTCATGTAATATCAAGTGAAGGTATTGCAGTGGATCCCGCCAAAGTTGAGGCAGTGATGAAATGGGAAGAACCAAGGACAGTGTCTGAGATCAGGAGTTTTCTGGGTCTTGCAGGCTATTATAGAAGATTTATTCAAGATTTTTCCAAGATAGCAGCTCCTATGACTAGGTTTACAAGAAAGGGGGTTCCTTTTGTGTGGTCCTCAGAATGCAGACGTAGTTTTGCAGAATTGAAGAAAAGGTTGACTTCAGCACCAGTGTTAGAAATACCATCAGGTAGTGGCGGGTTTATTCTGTTTACAGATGCATCTAAGAGAGGATGGGTGCAGTTTTGATGCAACACAGCAAGGTGGTAGCCTACGCCTCTAGGTAGTTAAAGAAACATGAAGAGAATTATCCTACCCATGATTTAGAGTTGGCAGCGGTTGTTTGCATTGAAGATTTGGCGGCATTATTTGTATGGTGAAAGATTTGAGATATTTACTGATCATAAGAGTTTAAAGTATATTTTCTCTCAGAAGGATTTGAACTTAAGGCAGCACTGATGGATGGAATATTTGAAGGATTATGACTTCAGTTTGGCGTATAATCCAGGCAGAGCTAATGTAGTAGCAGATGCACTAAGTAGACAAGCGGTTATGAATCAACTTATGATCAGAGAATGGAAATTGTATGAAGATGTGGGGAAAATTCCTTGTATGTGCCGAGTAGTCAGCGCAGAGCAATATTAGCAACCAGTGCAGTGGAGCCGTCTTTATACCAGCAAATAGTGGAGGCGTAGAGAGCAGATATTATAAGAATGGAAGAAGTAACTTTTGGGAACGACAGTGTGGTCAGACTCAAAGGTCGACTATATGTTCCAGCAAATGCAGAAATCAGACAAAGGGTTTTAGAAGAGGCTCATAGATCAGGGTATACCATCCACACCCAGGCAGCACAAAGATGTACCAAGATATGAAGAAACATTTTGGTGGCCGAATATGAAGAGAGAAATTACAGAGTTATTGCAAGATGTACAGTATGCCAAAAATAAAGTAGAACACTAGAAGCCTGGAGGATTATTGCAGCCACTACCCATTCTGCAATGGGAGTGGGATGATATAGCAATGGATTTTATTGTTGGTTAGCCCGATCATCAGGTCACAATGCAATTTGGGTTTTTGTGGATAAATTAACCAAGGTTGTAGGTGTTAATGGTCAGTATGACATGTTCAGTGGACAGATTAGCCAAGCTGTATGTAGAAAGAATTGTGCCTTTACATGGTATTCCAGTCACCAGTTTCAGATCGAGATCTCATTTTACTTCAGGTTTTGGAGGGTTTTCATAGGGTCGTCGGCACAGAGTTAAGGTACAGTTCATAGGACATCCACACAGATCAAAAGACGAATCAGAATTAAGACATTAGAATATCTAAGAGAGTGATTTGTGTTAGAGCAACATTATTTGGAAGCATGCTAAGAGCTTGCTGTTTGTGGGGAGGTATTTGGGAGCGCCACTGGGATTGGTGAGTTTGCTTACAATAACAGTACCATGCAGTATTGGGATGGCACCATATGAGCTTTATATGGCAGACCATGCAGATCACCACTAAACTGGCATGAGGTAGGAGAAAGACAGGTTTTAGGTCCAGAATTAGTTCGATAATGTGTAGAAACAGTAAAATTTATTCAAGAAAAGTTGAAAATAGCCCAGAGCCGTCAGAAAAGCTATGCAGACGTCAGACGTAGACCTTTGCAATTTGAAGTTGGTGACTATGTATTTCTAAAGGTTTCTCCTACTAAAGGTGTGCTGAGGTTCAGTAAGAAAGGCATGTTGAGCCCAAGATATGTCGGATCGTTCCAGATAAAAGAAAGAATGGGTGAAGCAGCTTACAAGTTAGATTTGCCAGAAGATTTTACTCATGCACATGATGTGTTTCATGTCTCAATGTTGAGAAAATATATCAGAGATCCATCCCAAGTTGTTAGGTATCAAGGAGATGATCTGAAGCCCGATAAGACAATGTCAGAATATCCAGTGCAGATTATAGGCCACAGAACTCAGAAGCTCAGGAATAAAGAGATTGAATTAGTGAAAGTCAGATGGGAAAACAGACAAGGTGGAGAAGATATATGGGAATTAGCAGAAAGAATGATGAAAGCGTATCCATACTTGTTTGAGTAAGTTTTAGGGAATTTTTTTTCGGTAAGTAATAATGTATTGAAACCAAATGAGAATGTAAGGCACTATGACCATATGAAGAATGGTGCATAGTGGGGAGCTACTAATGAAGCGCAGGAGAGTGCACCCCACCTCAAAGAGGTGGAATGTTCTCACTCAAACAAATTCTTTTTCAGTTTTAGGGAATTGGAACCTTCCTAATCCAATTTCTATTGATATGATCTCTTTGTGGCCTCAAATTGCAGCAATTCCAATCTCAAATGATGGAGTTGATGGGGTAAAATGGAAGCATGAAAATGGAAGATTTTCAACCACTTCAGCTTGGAATCAAATAAGGATGAAGGCTGCACCTTGGAATTAAGCAATTGGGTTTGGAACAGTCCAACAGTTCAGAAATTCTCTCTTGTACTTGGCAAGCTATGCACAATAAACTTCCAACTTGGACAATTTACAGAGGAAGGGCTATACTTTAGCAAATGGATGTGTTCTTTGCATGAAAGATATGGAGACTGCTGATCACCTATTCTTTGGCTGCACTTATTCAAATTGGATTTGGAAACAAATTTGATTAGATGTGATTTGACAAGGAATCCTCAAAAAGGGCTCCTGCATGAAATCAAAGCAATTGCCTTACAGTTTCCTAAAAATGGCATTTTGATCAAGATGGTGAGAGTTATTCTTAGATCAGCTATTTGGTGGATTTGGAGAGAAAGATGCAATAGAATCTTTGAAGAAACAAAAAAAGATAAAGTTCACATTCTTCTTGATATCATCATGGATTCCAGAAGCTGCATGGAAAAGGCTGGGAAGTTCAGAAATTTATCCAATCGCGAGAAAGGGATTCTTACTAGATTCAATTTCTCTATTAGCTAGATCAGAAATGAGCCTATTGCTAATTAATTCTTTTTCTAATAGTATGATCACTTTAATTTCTGTTCTCAACTTGGACATCTTCTATGCTTGGACTTGTTTTGTTAAGTTTTTCAGGTGCTGGAATGTTGGAGAAGAGGGAAAAACAAAATCTCATTGCATTCAAAAGTGGAAAGTTAGCACAACAGCAAAATGAAGGTTTCTCAACACTTTGAAGATCAGAAAGTCAAGCCAAAACTATCTTAGATCATTTCAGATTTTGTTCTTTTCAGATTTTGGTTCATAGTCCATGACTTGTGTGGACATGATTATCTTTAGATTTGTAACCTAAAGTGAGAATGGTGGAGTGAGAACATCTCACCTCTCTGAGCTCAGTGCACTCTCCTATTCTCCTCTAGGTGATGTTTGCCTCTTGACTATTCATGGTCAAAGGCTTCTGTAAATATTGTCTTCATTAATACCATTTTACTTATCGAAAAAAAAAAAATAGTGTTATATAGATTGAATTAAAAGTTTTCGGTGTTCAATTTCTATTTTAAATTTCGAGGACAAAATTTCTTTTAGGTGATAGTAATGTGACGTTCTGGCAATTCGGATCATTCCTGTGTGTATGAAGGCCAGTGTATGGCCAATGACATGAGTAGCAGGTGTTTTCCACAGGTTGTGAGGCTCTGTGGGCCGGAGATTTGGGCCCAAAGCGCTCACTGATTCACTGTCTGTGAACACGACAGTGAGGGGCGTCACGTTCTGAACGCGACATCCCAGGGCGTCGCGTTCATGAAACCGTTGTGTTTGGTCTTTGTCTGCATGCGCGCCACATGTTGCGTATAGGGCGAGCTTGCTGACGTCGACTTATTGAAGGCGACGGCCTAGTGTGTCGCGTTCAGGTTGCAACACAGTGTGGCGTCGCGTCTTAACCGTGTTGTGTTTATATAGAACCCTGGCAGAACAGAGCTCACATGAGCTCTACTCGCCAGGGGGTTGTGCTGGAGGATTTCTAGGCGTTTCGATTTGTTGGAACTCGGTTCGACGTGTTCTCACCGCGAGACGCTACGTGGAGCAGGGGAAACATCGTGTGGGCTCCGTACTTCGCCTGCTTCCCGAAGGTAGGGAGATTTCCCGTGTTTTGATCCGTGGATCGCTCGTGTGATGTGGATGATGTGTTTCTAGCTTTCTAAATAGTAGATAGCATGTGTAGGAACACATTAAAGCATGTAAATGGAATAAGAACCATAGATTGTAGGGGTTTTGGGGAAAGATCTGGATAAGGGATTCCGGATTAGGGTTTATGCCTGTGATGGCGATAAACCTATGCGTCGTGATAATGTCGTGACAGAACGATACGTCGCGTTCATGTTTTTAAGGGTGACATATCGAGTTGTCACGTTCTGAAGGGGACACTGAACCTCGTCACGATCACAGCCGAGGTTTGTTATATGCATATGTATGATAGTGTAATATTATCGGATTATCGTATATGTGTTGTGCCGCAATGGTAAGCGGTGCATTAGCACTCGCAACGCTCGGGGAGCGTGTGGTGTGTGTGGTTGGCGTGGTGTTCTCGTGGTTTACGTGAAGGTTTCACGTGGCTTGTGCGGTGTGCACATGATTTCCGTGTACGTGGCGTGTAGTTTGACACCTACCGTGGATACCACTTCAGTTGGGAGCCCCAGGCTTTGTGTGAGAGGCACGTGTGTGCTCGGGGCTTGTCCGGTACTGAGTACTGTCGAGGTTTTGTCGTCTTCCTGGACACCCTCACTCTTGTGCTGAGTAGTATGTTCGGCTGAGGGAAAGACGGCAGTGGGATAGAGACTAGAGTGATTTTGTTGTGTTGTCGCTTGTACCGCGCTTGGGTTGGGGGAGACGGACACCAGTAGATGTACTGAGCACCAGCTAGTCCTGTTTTCAGTGCCTTTCTTTAGGGAGCTGGGCCAGAGTCCCTAAAGGTGCCAGGCATGGGCCTGCGAGGTGTGTGACCTGTAGTTGTGGTGGTTGGTTGGACTCCACAGTTCTTTGTACTGGTTTAGTGGAGCGGCATCTGGACGTTCAGTCCGTGGCTGAGAGACTGAGAGGTAGTCCTGTGTGGTTTGTCCGGGTCAGTAGCTGGTGTCGCGAGCCAGTCCACGTGGCCCGAGTGAGGCGTTTTCCTACTGTAGCTCGTACACTGTTTGGGTTTGTCGTTATTATCTCTATTGGTTTCTTTTAAATGGCAAGTGGTAAGTGGTATTTACAGTTTTATGTCATGCTAGATAGTTCTATGAATTATTAGTGTAGTTTCCTACCTTACTACTTGTGTTGGTTTACTGTTTCTAGGGAGTTTCCCTACCGAGCTAGTGACTCGAGAGGCTCACCCCCCTACTCTTTCAGGTGAGGGAGAGCAGGAGACCTCACACCCATCATCTAGTTCTGAGCCGCACCGTAGCGGAGGGTCTGCGCCACTGGCAGTGTAATTTACTTTTCTATTGACACCTCGGGGTATGCTCTAGGTTGTTATTGTAGTTTGGTTACAGTTGTGCTATGGCTATGTACATTTCTAATAAATAATTGTGAGATTGACAAATATTATATATATTTGAGTTCGTTCCTTTATATTTCTACGGACTAGTAGTTTGATATCCCTTGCGAGGCTTCGGCCCGGTCGCGGGAGGCGGACTTGTGTTAGGCACGTTATTGGGTTAACAGGTCTGAACAATGAAGACCGTCACAATTTTCTTTAGTTGTACAGTCAAACACGCCCATGTCTTATTGTTATATCATGTTATTTAGTTATTCAATGGCCTAAAAGTTATCAACCCATATGAAAGCTATAAGAATATGAATATCTATTCTAATTGATCTTAATGGTTGCTTGATTCCATCTACCATGTGAATGCTATGTGCTATGTTCAGACTCTAACTTGATATTAATTGAAAGAACTATATGTTAAAATTATAGAAATCATGTGATAGTCTTAATTGCTTATACCATGTCATGTCTTCTTCTTAACGACTTTTCCTCATGTTACAAACTGATGGATTGTGATATTGAGACACGCTCTACACAACACATTGCACTTGTAGGCAACCCTCTCTTGGGATATTGGAAACTCTCTGTCGGTCATTTCGTAATAGCAGACTAGCGACCTTTCCACCAAGACCTCCGTAAATCTCCGTACTCCGTGGATTCCCTCATGGAGACCGAGTTGGTTGTACCATTGAAGTTCCTAGAAGATAGAAAGCACTTCCGTTCTCATCTACTTCTCGTGAGAGTGATTTTATTACATTGAAACCAAGCCATTAAATGTAAAGATTGAACTAAAGTAATTAAGCCATTATGCTGCATCTGAGTGACTCCCTGGTGAAGCCCTCTTCTCCGGCTATCCCATCACAGGTCACTCCTCCTCTCTCCAACCATGCCCCCGCGGGTTCTTCTAATTTGAATAGAGGTCGCTCAATTGCGAGGCGTCGTGGGCGTTCGTCTTCGAAGGGCCGCGGCCGGTCTGTCTTTGCCTCTGCAACTCCTCGGACGTGGTCCGATCTGTTTAAGGCTCCTGCTTCTACGCCAGATCTTAAGCTTGAGTTCTTTGAACCAGTCTGCATCAATGAAAGCAAGCATGCTATTTACGAGCCTGAAGACTCTAAAGAGTTGGATGATGTGTGGTCTCAGGCGGTGGTGGGATATGTTCCGGGTTTGCAAACTTCTTATTTCCCCCTTCATGCTTACATCAAGTCAAGGTGGTGTTCTCAAGGATTTGATCTTCACATGCTCGAGGATGGGTTCTTCATTTGTACCTTTGATCTCCTTGAGGACATGCACAAGGTTCTGGAGGGGTTCTGGATGATCAAAGGCCATCCGATGATTATTCAGAAATGGTCTTCAGATTTGAAGCTTGAGAAGGCGAGTCTAAAGGATATTCCATTGTGGATCACCCTTCATGGGCTTCCTCTCAATCTCTGGACTCGTCGTTTCATTGGAAAGCTGTGCAGTCTCTTAGGACGCCCTCTCTATCTGGATCGCTACACAGCTGAGCGGAAACGTCTCTCGTATGCAAGAGCGTGTGTTCTTATTCCTGCTGATATGGAGCTCCCAGATGAAATCTTCTATACGGATGGAAGTGGATCTTTGAGGAAAATAAAAGTTCAATATCCCTGGAAGCCCAGGCTTTGTTCGATCTGTCACTGCTTCGGACATCTTGATGAGAACTGTTCCATGATTCAGAAGAAGAAGCAAAGCCGATTGGAGTACAGGCCGAAGGCTGTCCAAAACCCCCAGGTCCCGCTCCAAAATTCATTTGCTTGTCTTCAAGAGGTCGAAGGTGAGAAAGATTCATCTCCATCTCACCTGGCTGCTACTGGTGAAAGCCATGGCGAATTGGAGTCACGTACTCACGTGCCGCCCATGCACGCTGCATGGGAGAAGGAGACGGTACCTGCAAATCAAAGCAAGTCCGTTGCTAATCTTGGTGCGGATTTCCCTTCTAAAAATTTCGACCAAAGTTTGAATTCTACTGGATCTGTTGAAGATGCACCTACCTTGACTACTTCTGATGGGCTGGAGCTTCCTTGCGATTTGGTGGATCCTGCCAACTTGCCTGCGCAAGAACTATCCATTTTGGATGCTTCTTTTACGCATTCTAAGGAAGCTGGCCATTTTTTGGAGGGGGGACATCCAAGTGCTGCTAAAGCTATCCAGGCTACTAAGGAAAGAATCAGAGACATGAAGGATCAAGGACGTAGTGGATCTCGCCTCCAACCATCTTTGGCAACTCTCGACCAAGGACATTGGACTAGCTCTTCCAAAGCCAATTCCGGGCAAGGTTCTTCTTTACCAGGTATTTTAAAATTCAAAAACCTGCAATCAGTGGATGAGGTGGACCGATTCAAATCAAAAGGAGGTAAAGGAAGGGATTTACCTCGGGTTTAAAACTGTTATTTTGTTCCTTTTTCTCTAGTTATTAATGAAGATCATAACCTGGAATGTTAGGGGAATTAATAAATCTGAAAGATGCAGGGAGTTAAATAGAATAATTAGATCCTATGCATGTGAGATAGCTATTATTGTGGAAACCAAGATTAAAACATCTCATGTCCCTATTCGAAGGAATTTAATTTGGCCTGAGGCCAATCTTCTATCTAATGACTCTGACCTATCTTATGGACGAATTTGGATCTTGTGGAACCCTAATCTCTTCGATATTGAACTCTTAAGTTTTTCAACTCAGTATCTTCACATCAAAGGGCTGGATATTCGATCAAAGGTTCAGTTCAGTATCACTGCTGTTTATGCTTCCAACAGTTCAGCTGATAGACGTCTGTTGTGGTCTGATCTCCACCAAATTTCTCTTACCACTCAGGGGAGACCTTGGCTTGTTGCTGGTGATTTTAATACAGTTAGATACCCTCATGAAAAAGTGGGTGGGCGTGCCATTCAGGAGTCTATTTTATCTGAATTTAATGATTGCATTGACTCTTCATCTCTTATGGATGTGAAATCGATTGGAAATTGGCTGTCTTGGAATAATAGAGGTGATAGTAGCAGGAGGATTATGGCTAGACTTGACAGGTGCTTGATTAATCAGGATTGGTTAGAGACCTACATGGATACTATTTTGGAGTATGGTGCTCAGCTTTTCTCAGATCATTCTATTATGTACATCAATTCTGATAACGTTGTTCTGCGTGGGAAAAAACCGTTCAAATACTTCAACATGTGGAGCACTCACCCTGATTTCCTTGATGTCATTCGTTCTGCTTGGGCTACTCCTGTGATGGGCAATGCTCAGTACATTCTCTGTAGAAAGATTAAGTGTTGCAAAGAAGCTCTTAAAATTTGGAATAAGAATACCTTTGGTAACGTTGTGGATGGAGTTGCCAGTACCAAGATTGCTCTCACAGAATTACAGAAGGATTTGCAGCTAAACCCTCTTCATAGCCAGCTTATTAGCAAGGAGAAAGAAGTTAGAGAACAGTACATGTTAGCTTTGAACCGTGAGGAGAATTTTATCAAGCAGAAATCTAGAGTTAATTGGTTGACTTTGGGCGATTCCAACACTAAATTCTTCCATGCTTCCATTGCTGCTAGAAGAGTGATGAATACCATCAAGAAGTGTAAGGATGCTCAGGGAAATCTGATTGAGGACCAGATCCAAGTGGAGGGCCATACCATTGACTTCTACAAGTCGCTTCTAAATCAGCAACAGCAAGATATAAACATCCAAATTGATCCTTTGAAGACTCTAAATCAGGAGGATATTGCTATCCTTAATGCCCCAATCACGGATGATGAGATCACTAAGGTTGTTTTCAAGTCTGCGAAGAACAAAAGTCCAGGTCCTGACGGATTCCGGCTGAATTCTATCAAGTAACTTGGGATATTATTGGCCATGATGTTATAAAAGCTTGTAAGCACTTCTTCTCATCTGGTCAACTTCATAGACAAATGAACTGTACCTTCATTGCTCTTATTCCCAAATCTCGTAACTCCGTATTCCATAGTCTACGGATTGTGTAGTCATGGAATAGCTTTATTGAAGTTTTTCAGCTTTCTTTTACTAGATTGTAGTTTGGTGGAGTGAGAACATTCCTCCCCTTTGGGGTAGGGGTGCACTCTCCTGAACTCATCTAGTAGTCTTATACCTCTGGTCATGACTTGTATGACCAAAGGATCTGTAATTTATTCATTATTAATACCATTTCTTACTTACCGAAAAAAAAAATTATTCCCAAATCTCAGGGGGCTGACAGTATGGAGCACTACAGACCTATATCTCTTTGCAACTTCATTTACAAAATCATTTCTAAAGTGATGGCCGATCGGATGCAAGTTGTTATGCCTAACATTATTAGTCTCAATCAAGCTGCATTCATTAAAGGGAGAAGTATTCACCATAATGTTCTTTTAGCAAATGATCTGGTCAAGGATTTGCATTCTAAAGTTAAAGGCAACAGAATTTGTTTTAAGGCTGATCTGAGAAAGGCTTTTGACTCAGTGAATAGAAATCTGATCTATTGCATGATGAACGCTATGCTTTTTCCCGCCCATTGGATTCACTGGATCAGGAATTTGATTGAGACCCCTACTTTCTCTATCCTCTTTAATGGTTCTCCAATTGGCTTCTTCTCTTCTTCAAATGGTATTAGGCAAGGAGACCCTCTATCTCCTTATCTGTTTACCATTGCCATGGAATGCTTGACTTGCATGATTGAAAAGGAGGTTGCTACTGGCCGAATGCGTGTACCATCTGCTGGTCCTTTGACTGTCTCCCATATCACTTTTGCTGATGATCTTATTATCTTTACTCAAAAGGATATTGGTTCTATCCAGCAGTTAGCTCTTATTCTTAAAGAGTTTGGGGATGTTTCTGGTCTTAAGCTTAATCACTCTAAAAGTAAGGTCTACATTGGGGCTGCAATTCAGAATAAGCAGAGAATTATTGATTGTCTTGGGGTGGAGGAAGGCACGCTGCCTTGTCCCTACCTTGGTTTACCTCTGGTTTCCACTGGTATTAAGAAAAGTCACTGCCATCCTATTATTGAGAAAATTGGCCAACGCTTGCAATCTTGGAAAACAAGACTCCTGTCCAAGGCGGGAAGATTAGAACTGATTCGTTCGGTTCTTCAGTCCTATACTATCTATTGGTCCAATGCCTTTATTCTTCCCTCTGGTTTGCTTCAGGAAATTGAAAGAATTCTTTGCAACTTCTTTTGGAATGGGAATGGTCAAAGCAAATCTTTTCATATGGTGAATTGGGATACTATTTGCACTCCCAAGGAGGAAGGAGGATTAAACCTTAGGAATCTAAAGGATTGGAACAGGGCTTTTATGGTTAAAAATCTGTGGGATGTCTTACAAAAGTCAAATACTCTTGGGTTCATTGGATCAATCATAAGTATCTTTCTAAAATCAACATCTGGCAAGCCGTCACTAAACCTCATCATTCAGCAGCTTGGAAGAGTATCCTTAAGCCAGGACTCTCATTCAAAATCACATTTCTTACAACATTGCTCATGGCAGAGATTTTAGTATGTGGAATGACCCTTGGGTTAATGGTAAGAGCATTATCCATCTTTATGGTGACAGAATAAGGCAGGATTTAGGAGCTCCTCATGATATCTCTGTTTCTGAATTCATTGATAATGGCACTTGGAAGCTTCCAACTCCAACTTCTGTAGATATGTTCACTCTTTGGCCTCAAATTACTGATATTCCAATTCATAATAATGATGTTGATGTCATCTCTTGGATTCATGACAGAGGCAAATTCAGTGCAACCTCAGCTTGGAACCAAATCAGAAATAAAAGACAACACTGGATTCCTTATGGTCAAGATCGTCCTCTCAACCCAAAGCATTCTTTATGTACTTGGCAGGCCCTTCACAAAAAGCTCCCCACTCTTGACAACATTCAGAAAAAAGGGTTCTCTATTGCGAACAGATGCTCTTTGTGTCTTAATGCCTATGAATCAATTGATCATTTATACTTTGAGTGCTCTTACTCTAGATGGATTTGGAAGGAAATCCTGAGGAGATTTGACTTCAGCAGGAATCCGCAGCAAAGGCTCATTCTGGAATTAAAGACACTCATGCAAGCTTTCCCAATCAAAAGTAATCTCAGTAGTCTTGCTAAAGTGATTTTCAGATGTACTATTTGGTGGGTGTGGAGAGAGAGATGCCTTCGGATCTTTGAAGACTGTAAAAGAGATAAGATGTGTGTTCTCATTGACATTCTTTATGATACTAGAAGCATTGTTGAGCATAAGTTGAAGAAAGAGTGCATATCTCAAAGGGAAAAAGGGGTTTTCACAAGATTTAATTTCTCCTTAAGTTAGATTAGATCTTAGAAATTTCCTTTCAATAGTTCCATGAGAAGTATAACTAATTGTGTTTCTACACTAATCTTTATCTCCAAGCTTGGTTCTATTTGTCTATTTCTCTTTGCAGGTTGTCAGAAAGGTTTCCATTAGCTTGCTGTTTGGAGTTGTGCTTGTAGGTCCTTTGTTCCTTCTAAGGACCGTTTTCATAGGCTACGGATTGTGTAGCCATGAACTTTGACCATAATCTACAGCCTGTGTAGATATGGCCTTTTGTACATTCTTTTCATTTGCAATATAGTTACTTTTTACCTACCAAAAAAAAAAAAAAAAAAAAAGCCATTATGCTGCCAAAATTACTCAGCATCAAGTCCATTTGCCTTGTTCCTTATAATCATTGACATGATCTTTAGTACACAACTGTCTATTGTTTGGAATTCGTATTGGCCATAAATGAAATGGAATGGAATTACCAGAAATTATTGGAACTTCAGTTCATGACCATGCCTGTGCAAATAAGTGCCCAGTCTGGTCCTGGGAGGAGCACCCGAAATACTTATAATCGCGAGAGTATATGATCCATTGAGGTGTCTGGCAATCACCTAATTGAATGCAAGATTGATCTGGGTAATTTCCACATTGTTATCGATTGATTGATTGAATTGTTATCAATGAAATGGCCAAATCTATTGTACATGTCATTATTATTGAATCCAATACGTCATTGTCCACTGGAGTTCTATGGAATTCAACTTGTGATATTCACTGTACATGCTATAGACTATTGAATCTCTCTACTTGACAAATGATCATACTGTCGTCTGTCCCATTGTTAATCATTCCTTTTCACATGATAAAGGTCATTGGACTTTGTTTATTGAATCGTTCTCGTACATGTTATACCTTGGATATTGTTCTCGTTTGTCATGAGTACTGCATGTGAGACCCCCAAATTTTTGTTCATTTTATGTTCTATGTATGTGATGTTTACTTGTTTATGTACATAGTGCGTGTATTAACTTTGTGCATACTATAATTACTTAAGTACTCATGTGCATATGTAGGCATATATGTATATATATCTTATTTATGTGGATATAAGAAATTAGCTAATTTTGTACATATTGTTCTTATTGAAAACATATGCATCTTGTATTTAAGTAATATTGTGCATATAATATG